>JAJMBT010000018.1:0-181678 GCA_030565385.1 Kodamaea neixiangensis | reverse complement strand
TTGTCAAGATTGAATCGTTCTCTCAAATCATCGATACTCACAAATACAATCACCTCTTTGTCAAGTTATTGAATCGCTCTCTTAAAGCAGTTCCCAACTCGCTGGTCGAGTTCTCTGTGTGGTCCTCGTCCTCGTACTGCTCGTGCACTTGGCTGAATATATCGTTGACCTGTTTCGGCAGTTTATTACTCTTTGGTGCCAAGTCCAACTTGTTCACAATCTCATCAAATATGTGTGAGATCGACTTTGACTGGTTGGAGTGCGTCGACTGGGCTGTGTTGTCTTTGCTTTCCTTTATCGAGTGGTACAAGGTCGACGTTGCGGAGTCTAGAAAGACGTTATCGTGTTTTTGTTTCTTGGTGGGTGGCTGTAGCTCTATGGTTTGTAGAGCCGGTGGGGCAATCTCCTCTTCCTCTTCAAACGGTTCTTTGGCGATTTCGGCATTCTGGAGCTCCGGGGGCTGGAGGTCGCTGTCATCCTCAAACTGTGGGGATGCCTCGCTGACTCCTCCGCTAAGGCGTTCTGAGAACTTGGGTGTTGTGGGAAACCGTTGGATCGTGTTGTCTCGAGAATAAGAGCGAATTTGAATGCTCTTGGTGGGCGATAACTCGGGGGGCAAGGTCACCGGTGAAAGTCTTCCGATATCACTAAACTTGTCGCGCAAATGCTGCTCTTGTTCTTCAATCTCCTTGTCCTTTCGCGGTGACAGGGACGAGGCTAGTTCTGATCGCAAAACAGGGGGCTCTGGTAGGGTCGGCGAGGAGTTGAGAAGCTCCTGGATGATCAGAGACCGTCTGTGCACCGGAGTTTCGTTGATCATGACTCTGTGTGGTGGTGTTTTCTTGCGTGGAGATATCAGGATCCGGTGGAACGCGTCGAGCGACTGTCTGACCGTTTGCACCTTGGTTTGTTCTTCAGTGTGGAGCTTGGGTGGCTCGAGGCCTGCACTGCTAGTATACACCTTCCCCGAGAGAAGTGCTGGGTGTTTATGTTGCTGTGGAGTGGACGACTGACGTTTGAGCTGGTCCACCGACCACGTAGGCGTGGCTTCCTCCGGCACAGGCTTAACTTCGTCATACAACAAGGTGTTTCTGTTGGCAATGGTATTGACATCGGTGTTCGACGTTATCGGCTCCTCATACGAGTCCAACTCAACATTGGCACTCTGTTCGTAGAAGTACTTCCAAAACCCGGCATTGTCCCACACCTTCTTGGACTCACTCGAGTACTCCTTTATCAAGGGGATCAATCTGTCGTTGATGGTAGCATTTCCCCGAGAGATGTTCTTGTCAATCTCCTGCAACACAAGCGTGGTCTCCTGCTCCAACCTCTCCAACTCCTCGGACGCCGCAGCAGCCGAGTCCTCGCCAAAGCTGGCATTCACAGTGGACTTCCTCCGCACGGACGACGGCGCAACTGAGTACCTCTTCATCTCGTGGTTTGTTTTGAAGCACGCGTATTTGAAATTTTAATTTTCAAAACTTCACCATGGGCAACATCATGTCTGTATCCTTTGCCCCCGAGTGCAACGACGCTAAGACCAAGTACGACGACTGTTTCAACAAGTGGTACACCGAGAAGTTCTTGAAGGGAAAGTCGTTGGAGAACGAGTGCACCGAGTTGTGGGACGACTATATTTCGTGTGTCAACGTTGCTTTGGCGAAACTGAACGTGAAGCCTATGTTGGACAAGGCGAGGAAGGACCAGCCTTTTACGAGTGAGGAGCTTCGTGCGAGTGTGGAGAAGGATAAATGAACAGGTTAGGAGCAGATGGAGCAGTCAGAAGCGGGAGATGCTATCTACCATGTATATAGAAAGAATTCAGATGATGGATTGAACGCACTAGAAATGGGTGAGGGTGAAGAACTTCAGAAGTCCTAGATAGTGCATAGAGTCCTGGATAATAAGTAGAGTTGATTATGTTAAGATTCATGATAATATTCATGATAATATTCATGATAATATTCATGTCAATATTCATGTCAATATTCGTGTCAATATTCGTGTCAATAATCGTGTCAATATTCGTGTCAAGTAATAAGCAGGAAAGTACGTAGAAACCAACTACATAGGAACATAGAACTACATAAGAACACCCATAAGAACACACCATAAGAACAAGTCAGTCTCAAATAAATTTCAATAAATTTCAAATCAAAATCAAATGCTAGTGGAAGAACTCCCCAAAGCCAACACGCTCAAGAGCTCGACGGTGTACTTTTCGTCGTCCATCAACCTCACGGCACGTCTGAACCGTCTGAACCAATCGCAAGCACAAGATGGCAGCAGCGAGCAGCAACAGCAGAAGGGCCGGGCCAAAGTCAACTACAATGTGAACCTGTTGATGAACGCACAGGTCCAGGTGAACGAATCTCAGCCCAGCAGCGGCCCTCTCAAGTCCGCACAGCAGATCCAGCTCGAAAGAATCGTGTCCAAGCGACTCAACGAACTCAACCGCGAAGGGTCGGCCGCAGCCTTCGAACTTCCCAAAAACTTGATGTACACAAGTATACACAGCAGAGACGCAGGACCAAAGAAAGGAGTGAGGCTAGGAAGCACTCCCTCCACAAAGAAGATCCTTCTGGCAAGAAGAAACTTGAACCTGTACTTTGAGGAGGAGCGCAACATCATCGCCATCAACTCCATTCTCAACCTCAACTTCCAGTTTATCGATAACATCGAATCCGCAGAGGCAGAGCCCAAGCAAAAGAAACGCAAGGTGGCCAAACGGGTCAAGCCAAAGCTCAAGCTATGCTGTATATGCGGGGGCAACTCAGGCTACGCCAGGTGTCACAACTGCGGGTTGTACTACTGCAGTGTCAGCTGCAATAACCTCCACAACGAACTGAGATGCAATTAGAAGGTGCAGCATAGCATACCGAAAAGAATGCTTTAAGTATAGGCTGGCAGCAAGAAAAAACCACCAATGAAGCTCTTGTGGATGATAGGTTTGGCTGGTGCCACGCTCTGCTCGATGCGCAGGGAAGGTTTGGCGGGTGCCACGTTCTGCTCGATGCGCAGGGAAGGTTTGGCTGGTGCCACGCTCTGCTCGATGCGCAGGGAAGGTTTGGCTGGTGCCACGCTCTGCTCGATGCGCAGGGAAGGTTTGGCTGGTGCCACGCTCTGCTCGATGCGCAGGGAAGGTTTGGCTGGTGCCACGCTCTGCTCGATGCGCAGGGAAGGCTTTATTCCGGAAGACCAAGACTTTTACCAGGATGCGCCTGCTGATTACGTCAAGTTGCTAGATTACGCAAGGATCGCTTCGTTTTCCTACTGCATCAAGTCCGGGTTGGCAGCCGGAACGCTTGGTGGGCGTAGCTCGCCATGCCGCACGCCCGCGTGCTGGTACCCCCGCTACTCAGACATCGAAATCGTCAGCATCTTTGACTCAAACAAGTGGGGCGAGGTTGGCTCGGGCTACTACGCCTTGGACCACACCAACAAGCGTATTTTGTTGGTGTTTAGAGGAACTGCCCTGAGACGTGACTGGCTAGGAAATATAGACGTCACCCCGGTAAAGTACAGACCGTTGGTGGGAAAGAAATGCCATGGCTGCAGCGTCCACCGGGGATTCTACTCGTTTCTCCAAAAAAACTGTGCCCAAGTCATAGAAGGCGTCATCGAACTATCAGAAGAGTACCCAGACTACTTGTTGGTTGTCGTTGGACACTCTTTAGGAGCTGCACTATCAACTTTAGCCGGAATTGAGTTCCAGCTTCTTGGCTACAAACCTCTTGTGGTCAGCTTTGGCTGTCCACGGTTGGGGAATGAGAACTTCAACAAGTTTACAGACAGGTTGTTTGACGCAGCAGGCGTGACAAAATACATAAACAAGCACCACGACTTCAAGACTGGAATGATAAAGGTGTTGCATCTGGGCGACGTGATCCCCTACCTACCCCCATCCCCATTCTTCTCTCCCGGAGGACACCACTACTTTATCAACACCGGCCAGCTCCCACACAAGCCTGAGAACTTGCAGAGGGTGCTGTCATGGAACTACGAAACGCTCAACGGAGTCAAAGCGGCGTACGCCTTCAACCCAAGCAAGTTGTGGTTGGACTCAATGGGCAAGTACGACCACTCGCATTATTTTATAAGAATTACAGGTTGTTAATACATGCTATTTGGACCATTTGGTTCAAGTCAGTCACCTTCGCCCTGGTTTTTCCTGCCTCCTGTCCAGTAGCCAACTCGTGTTTGTTCAACGCTTGCCATTGTTTCCACGACACTTTGTTGGGGAGCTCAACCTCTTGTAGTTTTGGCTCCAAGTGAATGCCGTCCTCAAGGTCTTTGATTATTGAGTCTGCCGTATCGAATGAGTCCATCATTGTGGTGGCGATAACTCCTTTTGGTCCGTTCTTGACCCATCCAGATGTGTACCATCCGGTGAGAGGCGCCCCTCCAGACAAACATCTTCCGTTAATGTTGGTCACTTTTCCTCCTTCAAAGTCGATGCCAATTTCTTCGAACCCGCGCAATGGGGATGCAAAGTATCCTATCGAAAGAATAACGAGATCGCTGGGTATGGTCTCGTACTCATGCTGTGGCACCACCTTTCCGTTTTCTACCTTGTTTATTTGGAACTTGGTGTGTGTGACTGCGTCAGTTCCCAAGAACTCCACTGGGCTTCTCAAGTACTTCAAACTCCATGTTTTAATAGGATCAACACACCTTCTTTCCTTTGTCACAATCTGTAGCTTTCTTTTGTCGACTCTTCCCAACTTCAACTTTGAAGCTGCCTCAGTCAACTCTTTGTCTATAGGTTCAAACTTGATGTTTGGTTCCAGCAAATCCAACAACTCTCTAATTTCCTTGTTGGTGAATGCCGACTCAAGGAACCCTCTTCGCGCAACGATATTCACCCTCTTCACCGAACTTAAAGCTAATGCTTCGACTGCTTCTTGTGTGATGTCTGTTTTATGCCAGTACTTTGGATCAAGCAAGAGCACACGCGCAACGTCAATTGCAACGTTTCCATTCCCTATTATCGTCACGTTTTCGATCCCCTCCAAGTTGAACTTGGTCGTTGAATGTGGGTGGCCATTGTACCAGTTGACAAACTCCCTGGCTGATACGATGTTCCTCAAGGAAGCCCCGGGAATCGCTAGTTTGTTGTCTCCGCTGGTTGACCCATAAGCCAATACAACTGCATGGTATCTATCCTTCAAATCCTCCAACAGCACATCTTTCCCTACCGTCGTGTTCCCAAAGAACCGCACCTTGCCTGTTTCCATTGCATTCTCAAGGTACTCCTCGCAATTCTTCACCTCAGGATGGTCTGGCGCAACTCCATATCTGCTCAACCCAAAAGGTGCAGGCAACTGCTCAAACAAATCAACCTTGATATCATTCAGCCGTTTCAAGAGCTGATGTATGGTGTAGAAGCCTGCTGGTCCAGACCCAACAACTGCAACATTGAACTTGGAAGTTCTCACAGAGAGATACCTTGCAAATCGAAGCATAAAATGTATTTGAATTTTATTTCGAAATCTAGGACCATAAGTGAATCACTGGAATATGAAAAATCAGTCCCAATCCAAAAATTGACAGGATTGAGTGGTTTTAGTTGAAGGTTGGAACCCGAATTTATTGTGGTTAACAAAGAAGTCAACTTAGCCAAGCTCAACAATCAAGAGAGTTCTCAATACCTTCAGAAGCATCACCTAAATGTTGAGAAGTTTAAGAACCCAAGCCAGGAGAAGGAAGCGATAATGCACCAAACTAACAATCCGAAGACTAGTAACGTTTATCGATGTGGACTGGTTGACTGAGGTTATTGAAACGCTGAGTTTGAAATCACATGAGTTGCAACCACATTTATAGAACTGGTATGGAAAAGAGTTATAAGTGTGCTTGAAATATTTTATAGATTATAAACTGGAAACCCAGAGTAATGAATAAAAGACGTTGGTCAAAAGATCAGTTGGACTAAGCTAAGAGTCTACATTTTTACCATTTTTATGTGAATTGTATAGGTTGGAACGATTATAAGGAAATCATTTACACAAGTAGTGAAGGCCTAAACTACAGAGTAGCACTACCCTTGCATTTTGTTGAAGAGAAACCACCTTCAACAAGAATCCAAGGTTTTAATTCACCAGTGGTACATCGCTTGAGGTTGAGGGTAAATCAATGAACAGGTTTTCTACTACAAAATAAATTAGTTTTCCTGCTCTGGAGCTCCCCAGACATGTCTCACGCATGTCAGAAAATCATATTGCACATGTTTGATACAAAATGTTCCAGTTGAAGCAAGATTAGTGAAGTTGTTGGCTTTGATCTGTGCCAGTCAGATTACTAGTATTGGCAATGACTGATGTGATAGTTACTGAATTTTATTATTATTTTGTTCCTTTTTCCCCTTCTCCAGTCAATTATCCTCTCTCCACTTTCTGGGACTGCATGTTTAAGGTTATTCCAGAAAGTATCATATTCAGCTGTAGTTAAGACCAGGGTCACGCTAAACCTAATAGGTTAACTGTACTTGAAACAGTCAACCTAGTTAGGATATTGCCTGGAAAGATGTTTCAAAACTTCCAGTCTTTTCTGGAGAGCACTTGGAACCAGTTACTATTTCGTTATTCACAATTAGTTAACAATTACATAAATGGTTGGAACGATTAGAAGGGAAAGCCATTCACAGTCTGACACCGTGGACTACTACAACGTGAATCTACCCACCAAAACCCCCTAAACTACGTAAAAGATAATACAATACTGAGAATAAAAGCCCCAGACCATTTTTCGTCTAGAAATCAACTTCAACAAAAATCCAAGGTTTTAATCCACCAGTGGTTCAACGTTTGAGGTTGGGGGTAAGATATCAATTTATGTGAACAGGTTTTCTTCTATTCATTTTTTTTAAAAGTCACTAATTTCTTCACCAAATGACTTCAACCTTTGACTTTACTCACTCAGAAATCGTCCGCGATAGTTTAGTGGCTAGAATCACCGCTTGTCGCGCGGTGGACCGGGGTTCAATTCCCCGTCGCGGAGCTTCTTTTTGCTTCCAGAGCAACCTGATCGCTTTATACTTGCTCTTAATCTGTTTTCTCAGTTCAATTTTTATTCGTCATCGATTTTTTCGCGAATTTTTTAATGCGTTCTCAAAAGAAAAGTTCGGATCACGTGCCAAAATATTCAATTTAATATGCTTCTCTGCCTTGAGTCCCAATCGTTTTCTTCTTTGCATCAGAACTGACGACTGCGTTAAAATACGTCAATCTCAATTCCTCCCAATCTTGATTTTGGGGCAGATCGCACTTCGTATTTTGCATTGCAGCAGTAACTACACTCCGTTCGTAATCTATGAACCCAGACCAAAGCTCGATTCCGTTGAGGAGCTTTATTTCTAGTTTTAGTTTATTTTTCCTGTTCGTCTGAATGATTCCATTTACTCTGCATAGAAAAGTGGCATAAGCTGACTGATTTCGACATCGTATCAATTTTTTGGTTGCGAATTCTCTCCATGGTTCAAGGTGGTCAATCGGAAGTAGTAACGTTCCGATATTAGTTGAATGTAAAGTATGCGTAGCTAAGCAACACTCTCATACGTAAATTCTTGTTCGTCTGAACTTCTGATACATGTTATTAGCGTTTCAGAAAAACGATAAAACTTTAAATTTAGAACCCTATCTTAAATCATTTCCTATGTGTTGTATGAAAGTGAAAAGATATTAAATCAGGAATCAGGAACATAAGAAATTGTCACTGGATTATTTGACCACTTACAAATTGCCAATGAATAGTCGATCTAATTAATAGAAGTTGATCTCCTGCTCATCAAAATATTGAAAGCGTAATTCTTGATAGTGATTGAATAATCAGTCGTTGGCATTTAAATATGTTAGGGTCAGTCGGGTAGGAAGATATGATACAAATATTTAATCTTATCAATGACATTCAAAAAACAGAGCTACTGAACTCTTATCTAAGTATACAAAACTTAATTAGGCACGCAGAATTCTACTCACCAATCAAGGGGAGAACTGTCCCTCAACCTCCCTGAAGACTATCTGGAAATACTCCAATACTACAGTAGGAAGAATGGAATAGAAGCAATCTGACTGGCACCTTCAAAGCCAATTAGCTATCAATAATTTTTCCTATTACGTTATCTTTCAAGTTATGCAAATAAATGGTTGAACGAAAAGTATGGCCAGATATGAACGATGGGCCTGAAGAAACATTATTATCTCCAACATTATTCTCAAACGGCACGGTAAACGTGACTAAACATGCCGTACCGGTTCGATTTCAGTCGTTCCTTCCACCTCTAGATCTGTATGGCGCTAGTTCATTAATTCTTCCGAACCTATAAGCCTTTTTAAGTTCTGTTGGACTAAAGAAGATTCTCCTTCAGTGGAACTAAACAATACTAGCTCTAGCTTCTGCTATCTAGTGCCATACATGAAGGCAAAACAAACAAAAGTGTTGAAGTTCACTTGTCCTATTATCAGATTAGTTTGGCTGCAAATCTCACTATCGGCCAAGCCTCCACTTTATATTTGTAACGTGACTTTATAACATGCATAAACCAGGGTTCAATTCGTTCAGTCCCACCAAAAATGTCAAGCATTGGCCTGACTCGGTTGCTATGACTGTAAACAACTCGAATAAGCAACTTAGATAACCTATCTTGACTTCGTGTGATTAGATAACGGAAGTGTTCAACTAAAACAGAATTAGATAAAATAATATCTGACTCGGTCAGTAAGAAGGCTAAAGCTAATGATACGAACGGCCTCCGTTCACTTTACGACACTGGTTAGTACCGAAAGCTAGGAGTGAGAGTACGAGAGATGGGAGCATTACCGAATGGTTCATAACTTGCTCCGGATATGGTGCTTCCTAAACAAGTATTAGTGCAGAATTGGGGGCCTAATTCCCCAAAAATAACATGCGACGCAGAAGAGTCACCTGTCCCCACCAAAACAACAGGGCCTCGATTCGATCAGTTCTATTTATGATATCATAACCTACTTGGCAGTCTGGGAGAAGTGAGAGCTAGTACCCCGCTAGTGTGCCTACGAATGTCTGAGCGAGCGTCTCGCCTATAGCACAACCATTAGGCTCCCCCACTTAGGTAGTCTAGAAGGCTGCCAGCCCTGTCTGATTTTTTCAGATGGGAGTATGACATCATTGGCAGGGAAATTTTGGCACAAAAGGGTTCACACTGCCCATAATGTCTGAAGAGTGAAGTAGACAAAGGAAACCTGCAATCTGATGGTTAGTATAAATATACCAAAGTCTTCTTGATTTTTGGCTCGGCAAAATGTGGAAAACGAAGCAAGAGAAGGCTGTGAATACGATCCTGCCATCGACTTCTGAGAAGAGCACTGGAAAGGTGGGGCCCAGTTATGATACCTCATCTCACGACGAAGAGACAGTGAAAAGAGGTGATGTGCACCGTAAGTTACACAACAGACATGTTCAGTTAATTGCGATCGGAGGGCTGATTGGTACTGGGTTGTTTGTCACCATCGGTACGACTGGTTTGGTGCGTGCAGGGCCTCTTGGGCTTCTTTTAGCTTATCTGTTCTGGACAGTCATTATCTTGCTCTTGACGACTGCGGTCGGTGAGATGGTCTCCTTCCTTCCCGTGAACTCGCCATTTTTGACCATGGCCGGCCGTGTCGTGGACCCTGCTTTTGAGTGTGCTGCGTCTGTCAACTTTTGGATCATGCAGAGTTTGTACATTCCTTTCGAAATCACAGCTGTTAACGGTATGATCCACTTCTGGAGAGACGACTACTCGCCCGCTATTCCCTTGTGCATTCAGATTGCAATTTATGGTTGCATCAACTTGTTTGCAGTGAGGCTTTACGGTGAGTCGGAGTTTTGGCTTTCCATCGGTAAGCTTATCTTGTGTATTGGCTTGCTTCTCTTCACTTTAATTACCATGTGTGGAGGAAACCCACAGCACGATGCGTTTGGGTTTAGAAACTGGCACGCTGCGGGCGGCCCTGTGGCCGCGTACATTGCCACGGGTGGCATTGGTAAGTTCCAAGGTTTCTTGGGTGCTTTGCGTGGGTCCGCTGCTTTCACTTGTGTTGGCCCGGAGTACATGTCGATGGTCGCTGGTGAGGCCATCAACCCTAGAAAAACCATGCCTACTGCGTTCAAGACTGTTTTATACAGATTGGCTTTATTCTACATTGGTGGTGCTCTTTCTGTTTCTATTTTGATTGCGTACAACGATCCAAAGTACTTGAAGCTTACAGCTGACAGCTCGAACGCTGCATCTTCTCCATATGTTGTTGCGATGCAGAACTTGGGAATCAAGGTGTTGCCTCATATTGTCAACGCCGTTGTGCTCACCTCAGCCTTTTCTGCAGGTAACTCCTACACTTACTGCTCTTCAAGAGCACTCTATGGGTTGTCGCGCAGAGGGTTTGTGCCTCGCTTCTTGGGCAAGGTCACCAAGCTGGGAGTGCCTGTCTACTGTGTGTTTGTTTCCATGTGCTTTGCGCTTCTCTCGCTTCTTCAGTTGGGTTCTTCGGGGACCAAGGTGTTGAACTATATGGTGAGCTTGTGTACCGGTTCGCAGATTTTGAACTACGGGTTCATGGCCGTAACGTACATCCGCTTCTTCCACGCTTGCCGTGTGCAAGGCATCGACAGATCCGACTTCCCATACCGTTCGTGGTGGCAACCATACTCGATATACGTCGCCACCGGGTTTATTTTCACCTTGATCGGAATCTTGGGCTACGACGTGTTCATGCCTGGCAGATGGAAGGTGGACAGTTTCTTGTTCAACTACGTGATGATCTTTGTTTCTTTGGCAGTTTACATCTTCTGGAAGGTGCTCAAGAGACAAAAAATGGTCAGCTTGCTGGAAGCAGACTTGTACACGGGCATCGAGGAGATTGAAGAACACGAGTATGAATATTATGCTGCACAAGACGCTGAAAATGACGACTTGGAGAGTGGCCGTAAAAACAACAAGTTTAAACAGATTATAAACTGGGTTCTTTAATACAGGACGATCATTAATTTCGATGGCTGCAAATGTCCAAAAAAAGTTACACCATTTTTCGGAGCGTCCTCTTCACAGAATAGAATTTATTAACCAATATTTAAAAATTGCCATGTAATATCAATAACTCCTTCTTCTAAATCTGCAAGCTGCGCAAACATGGTTGGTGTCAAATCTAAGCTACCGTAAGCACAACCTGGGCATGAATCTGCAACTGTTCCTTCAACAGATTTATCCTTATGGAACACTCTGACCTTCTTCCCACAAAAATTATCGTTTCCATCTGCGGAGTCATACATCTCCTGAGAAAGAGCGACAACGTAGTCTTCTTCGGTGTTGGGATGGCCGCAAGCACCGATATCGGGTGTAAAGAACGTGCCTAGGCCGGT
This sequence comes from Kodamaea neixiangensis, assembly GCA_030565385.1. NCBI lineage: Eukaryota > Fungi > Ascomycota > Pichiomycetes > Serinales > Debaryomycetaceae > Kodamaea > Kodamaea neixiangensis. The sequence goes on along the minus strand of JAJMBT010000018.1, from coordinate 170,305 downwards.
TCGAACTGATGTTGGTGCAACCAGGGAAGTGGCCACTGATTCAGGAAAAACGGTAACCGTAGCGAAAGTGGTTACTACGACAGTTACATCATCATGGCCATGATGGTGAGGCTGCGCAGCAGCGAAAGCAAAAAGAGCGGAGAGTTTGGAGAATTGCATAATGATGGTTGGGAACACACTGATCCAGTGGTCGTTTTATAGTGTTGGTTCGTTTCTTATGCCAACCATTTCTGAATTCAAGTAAGTTGGTGCACATTCAAGCGCTTGCAAGGGTCGAAAAGAAAGGTAACAGAGATGCGAGGGCATACACAAACGTTAAAGTACTTTAGAACTGGGGATTTCTTCAGATCAAATCTAGAAACCGATTCTAATGATCAAGGCCAAAAACTTGTACATTGAGCTGTATTCTATTGGAGCTGTTGTGCACTTATATTTCAAATATTCTTATAAAACAAGCCGTACCAGACGTGTTAGTGTGAATCATACACGGTCCAGGTCATGTAGACCCTATAAACCATCATTCGAGTCCCATATTAAAATACATTTTCCTGTCTCAGTCTGGAAGACCTTTTCTTTTGCATCCTTGTCAAAATCGCCTCTACCCCACGAAATAAATTTCTGAAAAATCGAAAACCTTTATGAGGCTTGACTTGAAGTGTTGCTGTCAATAATACGAAGGCCCGGGTAAATTGGCTACCTCCGTTGAATAATAACTGTCTGGTGGGTGACATAATGGCACTTCCAATAATTTTCATGCAGAGGTTATAAAGTCTTGCAATTATGGCTGGCTGGCCAGCCATATCGAGGAATATCGCGATGATCGCTCGAGAAAAGGCGAGAGAGGTCGAGGAATATTAATAATGCAGAGGTGAGCCAAGTGAAGATCTGCTCTTGTGGATATAGGAGGTTGGGAGAGTAGGTAGAATGAGGTCTGCTAAAATATTCAAATTTCATCTCAAGATATCCATTTCGTAGAAACCTCAGTAATAAGTAAACTTCTTCGAAGTTTCTCCTTCGAGTTCCAGTGCTAAAAAATTCCCACGAGATCTGGATTCTGCCAAGCTGGAGTACGCAGCATGGGACAAATCCAAAGAATTGTCTGGCGAGTCCTCTGGTTGTCCTCTGTTGGCTGGTAGCCACTGCAAGTGTCTACCATACCCCGGTCTGAAAGTTCAGACTCGATCTACACTTTTAAACAAAAACCATTTATTTAAACCATCACCAAACCCATAAGAACAGTCAGTAATAAGTAAACTTCGAAGAGATGTAATACTTATCCTTCGAGATGTTCCTATCCTAAATAAATTCCCAAGAGATCTGGATTCTGCCCAAGGCCATGTCTGCAATCTGCGAGAAGGCGGCGTGGGACAAATCCAAAGAATTGTAGGAGCAGCCAGGGCAAGAGTCGACAACTGTGACGTCTACAGACTTGTCTTCATAGAAAACTCTCAATTTCTGGCCACACAAAGGATTCGTGTTAGTCAGGCCTCCTATAGTCTTCTGGTTGTACCTCTGCTGGCTGATAGCCACTATAAGCTCATCGTCAGTGTTGACCTTACCGCAAGCGCCTAAGCCTGTTTCAAAATACGTTCCATCTCCAGTGAATTTTTCACCAGAGGACGACGAGCCGGTCGAGGATGGGCTTTGGGTACTTGAGGTTGAAGTGGCCTCTGTGGAAGCAGGAGCTTCGGTTGTTTGGGGAGCTTCAGTGGTGGCAGGAGCTTCAGCGGTGGTTACAGCCTTGGCGACAGGTGTGGTTTCGGCCTCGGAGGTTGGCTGGGTCTCAGCAGCAGTACTGGTTGGACTTGGGGCGTCCGTGACGGGAGAACCATTCTTGTCGACAAGCAAAGTGGTGTAGGTGGTAACGTAGACCACATCGATATCAGGGACTGGAATGGCTTGGACAAGCTGGGTGCTCAAAAGAGAGAACAAAGCAACAGTGGAGAACTTCATTTTAATGATTGAATATAGTTGGATAAAGACAGTTGTAAAGAACGTGAGTGTCGTTGTAAAGAACGTGGGTGTTTCTGTAAAGAACGTGTGGTACTGTTGCGTACTAGTAAAGGAAAGACTGAGTTAAGAACTGCTGTTGAGGTTGACTGGAGAAAAATCTATGCCATATGGAATTATGGAAGTATTTATAATAAATTCAATGCAACAATGTTTTTTTCCACTCAAAAACAACTTTGTGTTTCGCAGAAGAATTAAGCTTTCACTTTTGTGCAGGGCACCTTTGTCCACCGCCCCTGATGATGTTCAAGGCAGTACCACACTACGGTGTGGCACAAAGGGCGCAGCATGGACAGGTTGGTTGAGAGTTTTGGGGAGTGCGTAAAGCAGAAGAGAGAACGAGCAAGAAAGAAGACGTGGTAGACATATTGTCTAAGGTTAGGAGGCAATTGACGAAGACAGATGAAATTCAATACGAGTGGAACCGTACAGTATGGATTAGGTAGCGATGGTCCGAATTGGATTGAGAAATGGACACGGTAAGGAATTTTAGTGGGTGGTATGGAATTTTAACAAGAGCAGGGCATCGAGTGAGCAAGCAGAGATCAGTGAGCCAAGCAGAGATCAGTGAGCCAAGCAGAGATCGAGTGGCAGAATGAATTATGTAAGGCCCAAGAATGAAAGGTAGTGGAATGAGTATGAAGGTTCGTAAACACGATTCGAAGGCAGATTAAATGAAGCCGAGAATATGCGAGTGACGGTTGTGCCTCGGGATAGGGTATTGCGTGGATTGAAAAGTGCCTAGGCCAGGCCCCCCTGTGGATAGCGTGGGTGAACCAGATCAAGGAGTAACGGCGATGAGCATGCATGTAGGGTTGCGTGTGTGCACGGTAGTTACGCCGTCCGGTTTGGGGCAAATTATTGGAAGCAGTCCACAAATACGGAGAACAGGCACACACCCCTAGAGAATAAACGGTCGGGTGTTGCTGGGAGAGTATCGCGTTGGTGTTCAGGTGAATTGTGTTTGACGTGGTTTGGATATGACGTGGAGGTGATCGAGGCAGGAGGAACGTGCCTTGGGCGTACAAGACACATACAAGAGAAGGTTGAAGGCGTTGGTGATGTTAAGCCGAGGTGAATCATGATAAGGGGTGGTTGACTGGCACAACCGCGCGGATAGTATGGTTACGATTAGTATTAGCGAATTTAGTGCAGATTGTAGATCATGGATATGAGCATGGACTATTGGTAGAGTGAAATGAGAGGGATTGATAGCAATGAGTGGGATGGGTAATCCAAACTATTAGACTGGGGGCACAAGTGACATGTTTATTAGAGTCTAGGTGTCTAACACATAACGTCTACATGATAGAAGTATTGTGTTAGTATCAGAAGGGGCTGCTGTAGAAGATGGGTATGTGAGATCAGCGCAAGGGGTGGTTCGCAAATGATGGTTTGTGGGATGTATTAACTTTATGAGAGGCACAGAGAGTGCACTGATATTGGAAAGATCTGTATGAAATTTCACTGATACATAAGATGTTCAAGTCGGAATACCAAGTGGTGCGAATGAAAATTAGGAAGGGATGATAAAATGATGAGATGAACACTGTATCAGGTTATTGTATTTGAGATGTAAGACTCCGTTTATTGTATATAAGCTGCATAAGCAAACCAGTCTATTGTTCGTGAGATGATTCATGAACGCTATCGTCGACTCTTTCCATTCTCCATAACCTTTTCTAGACTCACTTAAGATAGCCAACATATCCTCCACATCACTCCTTCACCGTGGCCCCCGCTACTGTCCATGTCCTCCATGACGTATTCATTACCACTTTACACTCCATACTCCTAATTTCCTCCCTAACCATTCCTTACTAATCAGTGAACTCCTGGTCTCCAGTTCTTTAGGCTTCCTTCCTCTTCAACCTCTTCCTTCTTTTCAGCAAATCATTCTGCTTACAGATGAAAATTTTGATGTGCTTAACGTTGCACTTTGATGTGAATTTTAACATGGCTGCAAATTTCACTAGATCAATAGAAAATACGAGACCTGGCTCTCAGCAATTAGAGATCACATTCGAGCTTCACACCTCAATGAGTAAGTCAGCTCTCGCTTATCTACATCCCTCTTATGCTCATTTATTATGCTAGCAACACTTTATGCTCTAATCAATACACTTCATTGGAAACAACGTTTCCAACTGCGTAAACAACCACTTGCTCTGGAACGACGTGAGCCCGATCGCCTTTGCGCGCAACCGCATGTTGCGGTCGTCGGTGATGAGAATGCAGTACCTGAACAGTTTCGCCGTCTTGCTCGTCAAGTGGGTGCGCTCCGGCGCAGTGTCCACCGGCGACGTCCTAATGCTCGTGTGGTAGTTGAAGCTCTGCGAGTGCGCCGCCTCCGTCTCGAACTTGCTGCGGTACGACGTGATCTCCGCGTCGAGCCCCCGCATCAACTTGCGCCCCAACTCGTCGTGCTCGTTGACACAGTTGAGGATGGTCTCGTCGACATTCAGTCGCCAGTTCAGGCTGTTTTCAAACTCAAACGTCTCGTTGATCCCCAGCGCAACCGTCCCGTCAAACCGCAAGGGCAAGATCTCCTTTGCCAAGTACAACTCGCGGATGATAATCACAGACCGCGTTGCTGCTTCTGAGATTGTTGCTTCTGCCAGCTTGCGTAGGGTTCGCAACTCTTGGTACACTATAAGTGGAATCAGGATCTTGAACACTCCGTGCCGCACGCACTTGAAGATCCGCCCGCAGTGCTTGAGCCAGATGTTCGTGTCTAGGGTGATGTACGTCACGCTGCTGTCCATCCGGTCGCCCAAATCACCCTCTGCGCGCTCTCCAACGGGCGCGTTACCGTCGCTCGCAATGCTCATGTCGTCGCGCATGTATGCGTTCTCATAGTAGTCTACCAGTCGCACCGCGTGCTGGCTCGTTTTCTCGCCCTCCTCAAACATGTTAAACCACAAGATGTCCTTCTCCGCGGGCGAGAGCCCGTCCCCCGTCTCGTGCAAGTTGCCAAACAGAATGGGCTGCAAAAAGTTGTTCTGCACAAACCGTCCGTCGCTCAACAAAAAGTCCTCCATGTATGCGTCACTACCGGGTGCGTCGGTCGTGTTGTACACGCTTGCGTCGTACTTGAACTCGCTCATGGTCCGCACTAGCCCAAAGTCGTACTGGTCAGCAACGATCCGCGCAAGCAACACGATTCGCACCACACGCTCGTCGTTGTCCTTTTCCATCTGCACCTGTGCTTTTTGGTCCGCCCCGTCGCTCATCATGTTGTTCACTATGGGGTACGTGCCGCAGATTGGCAGGTCAAACATGTCATTTTCGTGCACTCCAGCAGCCTTCAAGTCGACAAAGTCGCCCTTCTCGACGAGAGTGTCGAACCAGAGCGTGCCCCAGCATTTCCACACCTCGGGCAAAAACTCGTTCTCGTTAAAGTGCTGGAGGTAGGAGGAGGATTGGGAGAGGTAGCGTGCGCTCAACTCGCGCAACTTACGGCTGCCTTTTACCACTCCCAAGACTGCGTTCATGTAGTTGATGAACAGTTCCCACGGGAACAACTTTTTCAAGAGCCACCCAAACATTGGGGCGCTCTGTGGGAACTTCTTGCTGGCTTCACCGACGCTGATTAAAAAGTAGAGCCATACGATAACGTGGCTCGTCAGTGCTTGGCGGGGACCAATCAAGTAGTGGTTTAAAATGCGCATTGAGAGTTCCATCACGCTCTTGTTGATGTACTGCAAGCAGTAGAACCAGTCGTTGACCGATAACTCTGCTGCGCACGCAGCAGAGTGGTCGCTGCTCAAGCCGCTTTCGCGGGTTTCGTCCATGTTTGTCCGCGACTTGCGCTTCTTATCCTTCTTATCTTTACGCTCTTTCAACGCTTCCGGAAGTAAAAAGATCTTTGCAAATGGGTTTTTAGCATCTCCAAACCCAATCAAATGGTTTATGTTGGCCAACGCAAAAAGCGAGCCCTTGTTGAACCAAAAGTTCATCTTTTCGATCGAGGTTGTGACGCTTTGGTTGTGGTGCTGGTTGAGCTGCTGCTGGTGCTGTTGCTGGTGTTGCTGCTGATGCTGCTGTTGTTGCTGCAAATAGTAAGGATGGTTGGGGTCGTTGATTGACGTCACTCCGGACGGCGTGTACAACTCGCGGGTGAAGAAGTTGTACCCATTTGAGTCGGAGCCAAAGGTCAATCCGTATCTCGTCACCAAGTCTATCCCGTACTGCAATTGCGAATCGTGGATCGGCTCGGAGTCAACGGTCTGCCTCTGGAAGATGCTCAACAACACCTTGTGGATCTTGATAAAGTCGATGATTGGCAACTCCAAAAGAGACAAGATGTTACGTTGTGTGCAGATGTTCTCCACCACCAACTTGAGGTACTGCTGGGTCGGCACGAACGGGTCACGGCAGATCACCGACTTGCCGATGTTGACCAAGGCGTCCAAGTTGTCCTGCTGCACGGTGCACATGTGGTAGTAGATCTTGCCGTGCCCGTAGAGCGTCTTCATCGCCACGGAATACCAGTACTCGGCGCTGATCTTCCAGTCTATAAATTTCAGAGCGTAGAGTGCGATTGCCATGCGCGACAAGTCGCCCAACTTCTCCAGCCACCATCCCTCCATCTCCAACACCGGGTCTGTCAAGCTGGAAATAATGTTGAAGCAGTAGGAGATGAAGCACGAGCAGATTTCGTGGTCCTGGAAAATGCCCATGATGTTCTTCAACACTTCCAAGAAGCCCACCACGCCGTAGACCCACATCCGCCGCGGGATCTTGTAGAGGTCCACGATGTTCTTGCCTGTCTTGAACTGCGTCTGGTTCGACGACGGCTTGAGTGCGGTGACGAGGAAGTCGTAGTAGTTGTCTAAAAGTACAATGTTGTTGTGGTACACCGTCCACAAGTCGTTCAGGAGTTCTGAAGTGCGCGCGGTGTTTGCTGGCGGGGCTGCGGCTCCTGCGGCGTACATGGCGTTCTGCGTGTACCCGTTGATCTGGTTGATCTTCATCGTGATCTCAATGCAATGTTTTTGAACAGTTTCCTCGTAGTTGACAATGTTCTTGTATGTTTCTTTAAGTTTCGATGCTAGCTGCTGTTCCTCGTCGGACATGGCGCGCGAGGTGCCCTGTCTCGTCTGTTCGCGGAGTTGCTGCTCGCGCACTTGCTGTTCTCTCAGCAGGGTGAGCAACTGCTGCTCTCTAATCTGTTGCTCGCGCATCTGCTCCTCCATGTAGTACTGGCCCCTGGTGTTGTCTTCAGACAGGTCCGAGTTGTTTTGCGGTTGGTTTACGCTCGGGCTCAGCGGGACGTCGTACGCGGTGGGCGTCGGTGTCTTCATGTTCATTTGGCTCTGGTTCTGGATGATGGTTCTTCTCACCAGCAGCCGGGGCGCGGTGCCGTTGTAGTTGCGTGGCGATGGGTGGTTGGAGTTGGACGGGGTGTGCACATGCTGCGACGGCGTCGTTGCGCCGCTGTTGAACACCATGTTCTGTGGCGACGACGCATAGTCTACTTGCTGCGGGTTGAGCTGGTACTGCTGGGACGCGGGTGGGAGCTGTGCCGGGTTCTGCGTGCGCTTGTTGGCGTTGCCGAGCTTGTACGTCGAAAGGCTGTTTTGTCTCTTCTGCGACGGCGTGATGCCTATGGGAGTGATTTGCCCTGGGAGCTGTGCCGGGGGCTGGCCTGTGGCGTCCAGCGGGGGCGATGTTTCGCCCAGGTATGCGTGTTTGTAGATTTGCTGCGGGTAGAGCAGTGGGCTGTGCATGTACGGGTACTGGTAGCTGGTGCCTGTGGTGCCGGCAGCAGAGCCAGGAGCAGCCCCAGCCGCCGGTCCAGCCACCGGTCCAGGTGGAGCCACGTCCTTCTGCTGCAGCACCAGCACCAGCTGGTGGTGCTGCTGATGCTGCTGCTGTTGCTGCTGCTGCTGCAACTGCTCAAACTTGGCTCTGGTGTGCGATTGAGCACGACTGGCGTGGAACTCCAAATCGTTGCTGAACGCGAGACCCAGATCCACACGATCGAGGCCCAGAAGATGCGGGCTGCCGACACCAGTACCCCTGTCAACATGAGCATCGCCGGGATCAGCGCTGTCCATACTAACTGGCTATGAATACAAGGACAACGAACAAGTGATACAGCACTACTAAGAGCGGTCGTTGGGATTTGTTATTTCTAATTTGAGACGGTTGGAGGGGGCAAAAAATGCGAAAAAGTGGACGGAAAATTTCAGACCAGGACGACAGGAAGCAACTGGGGACGGTTTGCGAGGGAGTCTAGGGATGGGGCCGATGGGGGTAGGGTGTGGGTGTAGGTTTCTGGGGAACTGGGGAGACGGAGGAGGTGTTGCCGAAGAGTGCCCTGCAATTGAGTGATTTTTGTGGGCTTGCAGCCACGCAGATCGGATCGCACGAGGGGTTCAAGTAGGCGCAAGAAGAGAGCAGGCGCAAGATGGAGGGCCGTGAAGGTGGGAGTGAGGGGGTGGAGAGAACAGGGATGTAGATGGAGAGATGTAGGAGATGTAGGTGTAGATGCAGATGTAGATGGGGACGAATGAAGAAGAGGCTACTGGTTTGAGAAGAATATGAAGGGATGGTTGCTTTGTGGGGGAACAAAGAATTGCTGGGACAATGATTAGAGTTGAGGTTTGGAGATGGAAGGCAGGGGATGGTGCGTGATGAGTGATGAGTGATAAGATGAGAGGATGATGAGTGGAAGATGATGAGTGGAAGATGATAAGTGGAAGATAATAAGTGGAAGATGATAAGTGGAAGATGATAAGTGGAAGATGATAAAGAGAAGATGAATAAGATGAAGATGAATAAGATGAAAGATATAGCGTGAACGTGATTCACGTAATCACACAGCACCTGAAACCAGACGATCCAATAACCAGAACGCGTCATCGGGTGAGCTTGTGGACACGTGAGTGTATCAAAGCGGAGCGATAGGAGGACCCGAAATATGAAACATGACTGGCACAGCAGATTGTGGGGATGGATGACATCGGGGGAAACGAACACGGAGACAGGCAATTGCAAGGGGTTGTGGTGTCATGATGATCGGTATTGTCTGATCGAAGATTCCATCACTGTGTGGATATGCAAAGGTGCAATGGTAATTAACGATCAGGCTGTGTTGAGACATGTTTATGGAAACGAATTCCATGTTCTGTGCCTGATAGGCGATATTTTGTGGCTTGGTGAATGCCTTTCTATTGTCTTGCTTCTTCACTGGTTGGAAAATTGACGAGTTCATGTGAGGGACTGAGATGAGCCGTTTGTTGAGCTGCCTGGACGCGTTCACGTGTGTCTTCGTAATTATGCTCCGATTCTTGAGATTTCAGGGCTGTCTGATGATCTTGACCTCTGCCGATTCAATGTTTCAATATGAGCTTTGAGAAGTGGAGCATATGTCGATTATCTTGTGCCTCTCTATTTATCTCACTATCGTAAATGATGTGTCTGATATTTCTCTGTATCTCACTGTCATGAATGTGTCTGATATTTCTCTGCGTCTCTTGTTTGAAATTTCGCAGCCACTCATTTCATCCGTCCCCCTTTGAGCCGGTTGGATCTGAACTGTACAAATGCAGTTGAGCAACAACCGGGTTCTGAACGTACGAATGCAGAGGTCTCCTGATGTGCGTCTGCTTTGGTTTTGCTACCAGTTCTTGACCGAGTACAAGCACCATTTTTCACCTGAACTTTTGCTGTTTCTTGTCAGTGCAAGCTCCTGGCAGTTTCTTGTCAGTGCAAGCTCCTGGCAGTTTCTTGTCAGCGCAAGAACTTTACTTTGCTACCATTCATTGAAGAGAAACTTCTACATTCTCCTTATCTCAATATGATCGGTTGCCAAGTCCTGACGTTCTTCCTTCAGTCTTTGTAGTACGACCTCCGGAATGCTAAGCTTTGGTGTTGCTTGCGCGTTCCAAATGTTCAGGTTTTTGTTGGCACCAACAAGATGGTTGTTTTGGAAGTATATTTAGATCTGCATACTTTAGATGTGCATACTTTAGCATCTGCATACCATTTAACATCTCCATACTTTAGCATCCCCATACTTCAGATCTCCATAATTTAGATCTCCATACCTAAGTATCTCTACTTCACAGAGAACAGCATCCGTTGTTATACAAGTATGCCACGACAATAGGAGCCAGAAAGTTCTTGCTTTTCGCAGCCAAATTTTGCTGAATTTTTGAAGAATTTATGAAAACTGATCAGTATGGGTAGAAGAATATCTACTAGTGAACAGATACAAGACTGTCACAAGAGTTGAAAAGGTGTAAGTTGTACTTGGACTGAAACAAAAAAGTAGCTTCAGTTGTTAAACTCAAGGACATAATAAATTGAAGAGCTCCAAGAGTCTGAGAGACAGTAGAAGGACCCGTCCATTGTACCTGTACTGGTTATCATATCCTCACTAATGCTGACAAAAATTTCAACGCATCTGAACATCCCCACATGAGTCAACCAAGCAACCGTCACATATTCAATGCCATTGAACTAATAACAAGAACGAGAGATACGAAGATAAATTTCTAGTACGTAAACAAAACGAGAATTTACGTAAAAATGAGAATAACAGCAGACTGAAGAGCTTGACTCAAGAAACAAAACGAATATCAACGTGCTCGAACCGGCCTCAAGTTGAACTCAACCTTTGAGTTTCACATCACATTGACTTCACATCTCCGGCATTTAATATTCAACTGGGGTGATCGTGCACTATCAAGGCGTTCTTTATTCATCCTGTCTCAACTTCATGATATCATCTTTCATCTTCATCTTCAACTTCATCCTCATCCCCCCTCTACACCCCATCATAAAATCTCTGTATTAACATATCTAAGCTAAATAGCATTCGTCAGCAAATAACCAATAAACACCCAAGCAAAAATCGCCACACGGATTACTTCAACTTTTTCTTTGGTCTCAACTGGTTGGTGTGTCCGCACTTTCTCTTACGGCAGTTGGTGGCTCTAGGTGGCAATCTGGCGTAACACTTACGGCAGATCGACTTCTCACAGTTGTACTTGGAAGCCAAAGCTTTTAAGGATGGTTCGATCATCTTTGGTCTCTGTGCTGATGGTAAGAAAAGTTGTATGAATTTTGAAAATTTTCTGACTGACGCTGGTGCGACCGAAACGGGCGCGAGCACACAAAAGGGAAGTGCTCGATCACGTGTGGAAAGTTGTCTAGGGCTGGGGCCCTTCATGCGACAAGGGTTTGTATTGCAGTCAAGGTTTTGGCATAAGAAGCCATGCCGCAGTATATAGTGGGGCACTCTTTGTTTCCATCAGGGTCTGGTACATTAAACTGTCAATGCTTCTACAGTATACGACGATCAAATCATCTGGCATTCTCATCCAAGCAGTCTGAAGCAAATCCAAACAACTCTACTCCATCCATTCTTTCTCTTAAATTTGTTTATGATAAAAGGGAAGACAGCCTGTAGTCTTCTCACGTCTAATGTCTTCTCAGTTCCTTGTTGCACTCACTCTCGTGCACTCTCGCACTTACTCTCGTGCACTCTCGCACTTACTCTCGTGCACTCTTGCCTTCACCCTCGTATACTCTTGCCTTCACTCTCGTGTAGTCTTGCCTTCACTCTCGTGTAGTCTTGCCTTCACTCACGTCTTCACGTGCTATAACACGTGCACTTATGCATCCTGCATGAACGCTACTACAAGTGTTTTGAAATTTAAAATCAATAACGAGTAGCAAGATGAGTGACAATCATGACGCCGTTGGCGGGTCGCCGACAGCGGATAACCCTGCAATTGAAGCGGAGAACGCAGGCGCTGATAAGCCTCATCAGATCCAGCCGGATATCGAGGTTGATACGTTGAAGGCGGACGCTACCAAAGATGCATCGCTAGAGACCAACGGAGAGTCCCCGTTTATCGGTCAATTTGAAATGAACGACTTCATTGACGGAGAATATCACAACTTGGACCAGAGCGTGGACGAAGCGATCGCCTCGATGGATGGAATTGTAAAAGAAAATGAACCTGAAGCTCATGAAGCTCCTCAATCACCACCCGCAGCTGAACCCGTAGAGTTTGCAACACCATTAAAGTCCCTACCCCCATTAAAAGACATCGATGTTATCAACACACCCAAAGCATTTAGCGTTGCTAAGGATGGCTCGCCCCGTCCTAGCGACTTCTTCTCGGCAGCCGCAGGGTTTCTTGGTGACGAATCGTTAATATCAGGTGTCAGCGAACAACTTGTGAGAGCACTCGCAGCCAAGTCTGCTCAATTCCAAGAGTTGGTCTCCGAAAGGTCGTTCCTACAGCTCAAGAACGAGCAGACTGTACAGGTGTCTACAAAAAGCATTGACGACCTCAAAGCAAAGTTGCACGCATCACGCACTCAACTCAACACCGCAACCACCGAAAAGGACGACTTGGAACGCACCAGCCAGCACCAAGCCACACAAATCCACGAGTTGACCTCGTCCAACCAGATGCTCAACGACAGAATCAGCGTGTTAGTGGAAGGAGAAAAGTCATGGCAAACACAAGCACAGAACTTGGAGATGGAGCGCGACTTGCTCCTGGTCAAGCTCAACGAAAACCTCGACCTGTTGACAAGCGACAACATCGAGCAGAGCAAACGCATCAACGAACTCACCAAGGAGTTGAACACAAGCCGAAACCAGCTGTTTGACTTGAAGTTGTCGCTCACAAAAGTGAACAACGAGGTGGACTACTTGAAGAACCAGAAACAATGGTACGAAGAAGAGTTAGCGCTGGTGCAGCTGAGATACACCGATTTGATCAAGAAACATGAGTCGGAGTACCTCCTCACCAAGTCCAGGATCACAGAGTTGAGCTCGCAAAACGAACTTCTTTCGAGCAACACAAGCAACCTCGAGAAACTCTCACAAGACTTGAGAAGTCAGGTCCAAGAAACAACAAACAACAACACCGCTATCACGAGCAAATTCGACACGGAAAGAACCGAGTTGCTTGAGCAGATTCAAAACCAGGAAGACCTCCTAAAGTTGACAAAACAACAGGTTGAACAGCGGTCCAACAGAATTCAGCAGTTGGAAACATACACCGACGAGTTGAAGAGTAAGTTGGGTGCGACTGTAGACTCACTCGAGCAAGCATTATCAGCAAAGAATGCAAAGTGCATTGAACTTGAAGGAAAGCTTAAACGTACAGAAGAAGTGTTGGAGAAGGAAATACAAGCTGGAGCCAACGAAACACCAATCTTGACGGAATCCTCAGCACTCATTGCAACCAAAGGAATCTCTCTCTCCACATTATACTCTGAGTTCAACCACTTGAAGAAGTTGGTTGTTATGGAGCGGTCGCAAAAAGAGAAGCTTGCTGCACAATTGGAACTGTTTGTCACTGAGTTGGAGTCCAAAAAACCTGCCATTGCAAACTACCGCGACCAAATCAAGTTCTACGAGCAGTCGTTACAAGAAATGTTGAACAAGGTCGAGGTAATCCGTTTAGAAAAAGTGAATGCAGAAAAGGACACCAACAGATTAAGATCACGCATCAACGAACGCGAGAACGAGTTGGTTCTGATGAAGAACTTATTGAAAGACGTGGGAAGGCAGTTGTGCTTCTTTTTGATCCACTCGAGGGTGAGAGAGAGCGACGGTGACCCATTGACGTTGAGCGAAAAGAAGGCTATAGAAAACATTCTTCTGAGAACTGACGACGGTGCTGAGGAGACCGACTCTGACAAACTTGTACTGGAGAGATTCCTCGAGTTCAAGAATATCGTAGAGTTGAGACAAAAGAATGAGGACTTGCTTCGTGCGGTACGTTTGTTGACAAAGAAACTCGAAAGCAAGGAAGAAGAGAATAACAGTTTGGAGTCGGATGCAATCGAAGAAGCAAAAGATGCCATTTTAACGTTGGAGGGTGAGTTGGACCTGCTTACAACCAAATTGAACGCAGTCACCAAAGAACGTGATGTTTTGAGAAGCTCTAAAACACAGGTTGCGCCTGTCAGCACCAACTTGGAATCCAAGTTGGAAGACAGCCACAAAATAAAGCAACTTCAAGACCAGTACACCTCCATTCAGAACGATTTGAATGCCAAGTTAAGGCAAGCTACGAGCGCCAAAAACGAAATACAAATCAAGCTTGCACTGAGCGAACATGCTACTGAGTTGGCGGAAACAAGATACAAGAACTCACAACGCTTGATTGAGGATGCGCGCAGGGAGAATGATCAACTAAAAAAGACTCTTGAGTTCTGGAAAGAACAAATGTCGAAACAAGAAGCGTTGCTAATTTCCAAGACCAACGAGTTGCGCGACGTTGAGTCGACCAACTCCAAGAACTCTGTAAAGTTGAACCAACTTACCTCCGAGCAAAAGTATCAAAACTCTGTGCAACAATCACTAAAGGATGAGATTGCTCAGTTGAGAACAGACAAGAACCAATTGAACGAGTTCGTTGTGAACTTGCAGTCGCTTTTGAAACAGCGTGACGACTCGTCCAAGGAGATCTCCACGCGTCTTAACAAGTCTATTGAAAACTACCAAACACTCCACGACAAACTAAGCGAGAAGGACGAACGTATTTCGATCTTGACTAGCCAAGCTGAATTAACCTTAAAGGCTCAAAATATAAAGTTGGAGCAGGTTGGTGAGGTGAGCAGGCAGTTGTTGGACGCAAAGAGTGCGTTAAGTGACAAGGAGACTGTTGAAAAGAGATTGAGAGAGAAGATAGGCGACTTGGAGAAGAAGTTGCAGCTTAAAACTGTTAGCGGTGGCGAGTCTCTCCAGAACCAGAACCTTCGGATTGAAATTGACCAACTCAAGCTGGACTTGCAGAATTCCGAGTCACAGGTTTCTGAGGTGCTGGCACTTGCTCGTGCCAGCGAGGAAGCGCTTGTCAGTGCCACCAACAACTTTGAACAATACAGATCGGATCTCGACACCAAGTTTGAGGAGCTCACCAAAGAGAAGGTGCTGTTGGAGGAAGAAGTTGGTAGACTCCAAGCAAACCTCAACGAAACCAAGAGTGAACTCGAAAGTGCTATTGAAAAGCAAATTAGCGAGTCGCATGAGTTGAAGGCGCAAATGGATGAGTTCCAGCAGAAGGCTGCTGCGTATGATGCGTTGAAGAGTGATTATGAGAATAGACTCAGTTCAGTACGCGTAGACCTTGAAGCCCAGGTTCATTTAGCATCCGACAACCAATCCAAGTATCAATTTGAGTTGACCAAGAACCTCGAGTTGTCTAAAGAATTGGCTTCAAGAAACGAAAGCACTGAAAATTTGAAAGCTACCATTCAAAAGTTAAACGAGGAGTTGGCGAATGCAGTTTCCAAGGAGGAAGCAGTGAACAACGAACGCAGCGCAATCGAGGACGAGTTGAGTGCCATCAAAAACAGCTTTGAAGAGCTAAAGGAACAGAATCTGATTGTATTGAATCAGCTAGAGTTATCCAAGACGGAAAATGTCGAGCCGGATGTCGAGGCAGACAACTTGAAGGAGGTTGTGGGGTACTTGCGTCGCGAAAAAGAGTCGGCAGAAGTTAAGTTATCTGTGAAGGTTGATGAATGCAACACACTCAACCAAAGCTTGACCAAGCTCAGTGGGGAGTTGCAACGTGCCAAGGCAGAGTTGGCTGCCAACAGTGGAGTCAGTCAGCTCTCGGTATCAGTGGACACGTCCAAGCTCGACGAGCAGTTGGAGCAGCTCAACATTTTGAGGGAAAGCAACACCACGTTGCGCTCGGAGAATACAGAAAAGTTGAGACGAATTAACGAGTTGGAGACGAAGTTGCAGCAGTTGTCCGAGCAGTTGGAGCCATTGCGCGAACGTAACAATGCGTTGATTACGGAGGTTGAGGTTGCCCAGCAGAAAGCATCGTTAGCTGAGGAGAAGAATGAGCGGTTGAAGAAGAGCCCTACCCCGGCAGAGGAGTCTCAGGAAGACGTTATTGCTGCGATGAAGGACAAGTACAATGACCTTAGGTCAAAGGCCAATGGGCGTCTTGCACTGCAGAACGAAACCATCACGAAGTTGCGTGAATCGGTGGCCTCATTGACTGAGGAGATCAGCACGATGAAGAAGGAGCATGTTGCTGCTATAGAAAAGCTCAACCAGGAGCATGTCTCAGCTATCAACAAGCTCAACCAGGAGCATTCCACCGCCATCAACAAACTCAACCAGGAATCCAACAAAGGACTGGACAAGAAAAACAAGATTGGAGCCCTTACGCAAGAGAAGAACGCCTTGGTGGCCCAGCTTGCGCAGTTGAAGAAATCAGGTGGTAGTGAGCAGATCAACAAGCTCGAAGAGACGATAACAAAGTTGAAGGAACAGTCTGCCAAGGAAAAGTCGGAGTTGGAGGATAAGTTGCAGAAGGAGACCGAAAGGCTCGCAATCGCCGAGGCAGAGCGCGCCAGCACGACCAAGTTGGAGAAGGAGCTCGAGCTGGTGAAGGTGGAGTTTGAAGGCAAGTTGGAAACGGAACGTGAAAGCGTCAAAAAACGAGTGGAAAAACTTTATGAGATGAAGATGAAAATGTTAAACAAAAAGGTTGAGCGATTGGAAAGCCAGGCCAACCAAGCTTCACTCGGCGCTGTCGAGAACCCAGCGACACAGCCGGCAGCGCAGTCGCAACCAGGAAAAGGCTACCCATTCACAGAAAGTACGCTCACGGTGCATCGTCCTGCATCTGCAGGGCCAAGTGAAGAGGCCAGTGGCCAGAAGCGGCCCTTCTCGGGGGGAGGCAGCAATGTAGCTAAGAAGGCGAAGGAGTAGTATAATAAAACGTAACGAATTGTTGGATTGTAAGGCTGACTACGGAGAAATAAGGAAGAGGAACAATAGTGGGGTCTTTGCACCCGATCAATATGTGGGTCAATATGTGGGGAGCATACAGATATCTAGGCGTAGAAGTCCGAGCCCTTGATGTGGGGTTGCACGCCTTAATCTTATCGAATTCCAGACGGAGGGCAAGCATCTTCTGGCGTCACTATCGCTGCCGAGCCTCGTCTGAACATCTTGTGCTGGAGGCTTATGAATATTTCCACCAGACAGAAATGCTAGGCATCGGATCTCTGTGGGGGAAGTTAACGACACGCACACCCATGGTGGATATGCCAATCGTAATTTCACCCGTAAGTCAGAAACGTCTCGCATTACACCACTTTCAACGTCATTCCAATTAGGCAACTGTACGGGAGGCTGCAAACTTTTTGCTCGTTTCAAGCGATCTCAGAAAAAGTAGCTGCAAATATGCAACATGGTAAGGCTGAAATGTAGCGAGTGCCGTGGCAGGTGTTACAGCCCCACAAAAATAGGATAAGATGCACCCCCTCAATTTCAGCACCTGCTGTGATGGGGGACCAGCCCGGGATTGGTATGCGAAGTGGACACCAAGGAATTTCCATCTTCCCCAGAGTTTGCAGTATGGAAGAGAGAAGATAAATAGAAGGTCTGCTGCTGTGCTATCCTTTGCTCATCAGACATGACGGAGAAGAAAGACATCAGTTCAGTGAACACACAAGATTTGGAGACCAAGCCCAAGCCTGAGGTGAAGAAGAAGTGGAAGTGGCAGGTGAATGCGGATGATGCTCCAAAAGAAATCTACAACTGGACTTTGTACGGGACCCTTTTTGCTTTTGGTGTTATGGGGACGTGTCGTGGTTTCGATGAGGGTGGTATTGCTGGTTCTCTTGCTTTACCTTCGTTTGTTAGGCAGTTTGGGTTGAAGGACCCTACGAAGACTGCGTCGGAGCTTGCTGCTTTGAAGGGAAATGTTGCTGCGATGGTGCAGTTGGGGTGCCTTGGAGGTTCCTTTATTGCTATGTACACTGTCGACAAGTTTGGCCGTGTCAGAACTGCCCAGGGTGTGTGCATTGCTTGGGTCTGTGCTGTTATCATTCAACTTACCTCGAGTAGTGTTGGTCAGTTGTACGCTGGTAGATTTTTGGAAGGCTGTGCTATTGGCCAGACCTGTACTATTGGTCCATCTTACACTTCTGAGGTTGCTCCTAAGGCTATTAGAGGCTTGGCTGTGTCTGTCTTTTCTGGGGCTGTTTATTTGGGTATTATGTTGGGTTATGTCGCTGCTTACTGTGCTGTTTTGTATATTGATGGCAAGAGCAAAGTGCAGTGGCAGGTGGTTGTTGGCTTGAAGATTGCCTTGGCTCTGATTATCTTTGTTCTTACGTTTATCTTCTGTTACGAGTCACCTAGATGGCTTATGAAGGTTGGAAGAACTGAAGAGGCGGTCAAGAACTTGTCCACACTCCGGAATTTACCCTCTGACCACCCATACATTGTCGGTGAGATCAGTGATATCAACGAACAAGTATTGATGGAAAAGGAAGCCACCTCGAGATCCACCTTGTGGGGTAAGTTCAGAGACTTGTTCATGGTTAAGTCTATTCGGTACAGATTCTGGGCCATTTGTGTGATGGCCCAAGTCTTGGGTCAATGGTCCGGTGCTTCTGCTATTACCACCTACTCTGCTGAGTTGTTTGCTTTGACTGGTATCAAGGGTCCAGATCTTTTGAAGATGTCTGTTTTCTTTGGTGTCGTCAAGTTTGCTTCCGGTTACATTTCCGCTTTCTTCTTGATCGACTTCTTGGGTAGAAGAAGATCCTTGTACATTGGTATCTCCATCCAGTTGGTCACCATCTTGTACTTTGCTATTTTCTTGACGGTGGTTCCAAAGGTAAACGAGCACGGTGCCAAGTTGAGCACCTCTGAGTTCCACGCCGCTCAGGCAGCTCTTGCTTCGCTTTTCTTGTCGGGTGTTGGTTGGACCATGGGTTTCAACTGTGTCCAGTACTTGCTTGGTGCTGAGCTTTTCCCACTCTACATCAGATCCTTTGCCCAGAGTGCTACCATGGTTATCCACTTTGCCAACCAGTACGCGGTCAACAAGGCCCAGCCAACTATGATCTTACAGCTTAACGGGTACGGTAACTTCTACTTTAACTGTGCCGTCATGACCTGCGGTTTGTTCTGGGGTTACTTCTTCGTTGTGGAGGTTGCTGGCCGTTCGCTTGAGTCCATGGAAGACTTGTTCAACTTGCCATGGTACCTCATTGGACGCAGAGGTAACGTTCTTTGCCCCGACAACTCGGTTGTCGGCAGAGTCCACCAGACCAGCCACGGTATTGTGGTCGACGACGCAAAGGCCACCGACGTCATGGTGGAAGATGTCTCGGTGGACAGTCGTAAGGATAGCAACTTGGTCTAATCCCACGCCATGAAACGGTTCCAGGCCGTTTCAACAGCTGGTACTGTCAGTTGTGGGATTCCTAGTATAGTCTTTGTTAGTTAATAAGATGCACTCTTATCTATTGGTCACATGACTTTTTTTGCAGCCATTTCGTTTGTGGTGTTGAGGAGTAGAATTGACTTGAGGTTACGAGACTTGAAGTGAAGACAGATTACAGGGGGCTTGGTTTTAGTTATGGCTTAGCATTAGAGGGTATGTTAGGCTTAGTTTTTAGGGGAAGATTCCGGAGGTTCGTAACTAGTATTGAGGCTGAGGATAGAATTGGAGAGAAAGGAGTAACCAAGCAGGAAGGAGAATAAGCGAGCTTTTGGAACGGAGTCGGACTCTTCGGAGTTCCAATTGTAGTGTATCGGTGGACAAGGAGTGGTTTGAGCGATTGAGAATTCTGGATTGAATCCCAACAATATACCTAAACACTATGCGTAAGCATAACACTCAACAACTGCATAATTCATAACAGGTGCTTAGATTGTGGTCGCCATGCTCGGAGTCACAGGAACAATTATGGCTAAAATTAGCTGCCACTGATAAAATTGAAGACGAGAATCAGCACAACGTCTAGAAAATTGGACGACAGCAAATTGATCAGCCTATCAACTGGTTGGGAATGTGACACCAGTTTTGCCTAGTTAAATAACTGCGGCGGTGTAAAACGGTCAGGGAGGGTGTAAATACGGAAGAACAGAGAGATCTTCGATGGGGTGAGAGTATCATTGCTTGGTAGGTGTCAAATTTCCAATTACTACTGCGTAGCATTCCATCTAATGTATATGTACATCACAACATTTTATCGATGCTAATGCCTATCAGTTCATCAAGTGTTGGTACGATTTCCCAAAACGGTCTCGTTCGAAGGATATGGAAACGACACAAAACGGCACTATATAAGTATAAAATCCAGGGATTCTGCTGAAATCAAAGGATAGAGCGATGGAGTTCGTTGTGTTCCACGACAAGGATTACGTACAGCTGTATCAATTTGATGAGATTTTCCATGATGGATCAGAAACCCAAGACGCGTTGCTTATGGGAGACCTGACTGTTGCAACCATTGAGAATGAATTGACCACAATTACCGAAAGTGTTAGTATTCTGGAGTTTACTTGGCCCAAGTATGATCTTGAGACGAATTTAGGACAAATTGATGCGTTCATCAGTGAAATTGAAAACATCCTTCAGTATGAAACCCTTCCTACATTAGATCAATTGATACAAAGATATGGAGTAAAGCGTGAATGCGATGGGAAAGCCACAGATCTGAGACCAAGCTCTGCACCTGCAATATTAACAAAGATCAGCATCTACAAAGAACCAATCCAGAAACGTCGCCAAACGAGACACCAAGTACCTTTACCCAACCAACCTGTACAAGAAGTCTATACCCAGAAACATATCTTGGAGCGATTCACCCGTGAGGAGCTTAAATCGGTTCCCATTGCAAAGTCAGACAACAAGTGTCTCGAATGTTATAAGGAACTCGAAGACTATGCAGAGCTAGTTGACCATTTTGGTGAAGAGCGAGGGTTTGTCAATCGTAAACCAAGAGAGTTCAAATGCCCTGTTGATTCATGCCCTATGCACTTTTTAGGGTTTACCAAGGGCAGTGACTTGCTGCACCACACAGCAGACCATCACTGCCATAATGGGCGCGTACTAGATGAATACAAGGCGTACTCAAAAGCATTGAGTGAAGTACTGAATGTCTGTAAACTCTGCAACAAAGTGTTTCATAGAGTCGACAGTTTGAAACGCCACATGAGGTTGATGCATTCGAAGTCTTTGAGAAGCCTGTTTACAAAGAAGCAGAGTAGAGGAAGAAAGAGATCCGGGGTGTAGGGAATTCGAAAAGAATTTGGATTCGTTTGTCTTTTAACTGAAATTCTAGAAGTTATTATTTAAATCATTCCTATGGTACTCAATACATGTGGAATAGACATATCGATTGAACAAACACATAGAAATAGAGAGATCAAAGAACATGAAGAAAGAAAGCAGAATAAGATTCGAAAAGAACCTATTGACAGGATAAACATGACAGCACTTGCAGAACTCACCATCTAGGTGGTTACTCGCCCAACCCGGCAGTTCCACTTGAGTCAGTCATTCCCCAAATATAGCTTTGGCGAACCTCAAAAAGATCTGCTATAAAACAGTGTGGTACTTCCCTCACATAACCATCCTTTCCATTGGGTTCAAAAAGCTTTGTAACCAATCTCCATACCAAGCTGTTAGAAGAAGTGATTTCATTTCCCAACTTATTGCGCAAAACAATGAACCCAGAGTCTGCGTCCAACTTCACAAAAGGAGCGTTTAAACCTGAAAACCGGCAGTACTCTACACAACGCTGCCGTCTCACATGGTCCGCTATAGTGCAGGTGATCTTAGCACTATCCCTAAAACCGTGGTGAGTCCAAAGGCCAAGCACCCAAGCTACTTCAGGAGCAAGATTACCATTGAAGGTCTGGAATGTTTTCGTATACGTCCAAGTTTCTGCAGATGCAACACTCAAACTTGCGAATCTAGCTTGCAGCCAGGCTTTCTTTGGGTCGTTGAAAGACTTGATCAGTTTGCATAGATAAGTGGGAACATATTTGAGATATTCTTCCGACTTGACCTCTCTAAACTCATCATTGAAAATAGACTGGCTAATCTCTGCAGAGAACGCAGTCATCTTGATCTTGTCACCACTGACTGGGAACTCCAAAACTCTAGTGACCGACAATAAACCAGGAGTCCGTTTACCATCATCACCTTCAACCGCATAGTACCGTTCAAAATTGACAGTAACTCGAACCTTGGTCTGCTGGCTCCACTCACCCTCCTCCAAGATATCAATGGTTTCGCTTTCAATAAGGCCACCAATGTATCCCAATTGTCTGGGCTCTGACCTCTTTACCATACGAGTTATATCCCAAACCAGTTGTGTGACGTATTTAAGGTCTCCGGCTTGGATTTTCCATTGGATGGGGCCTCTATTTTGAGCATAGAACATTTCAGCTTCTTTCATAACCTTCTCTGCATCGGCATCAGTGTGCGGAAACACTTCTGTTTCTAACAGAACCATTTGAATCTTTCGATCCCCTTCTTTGTGAACAACTTGCATTGAATGCTCAAGGAAAGGCACCGTAAATCTACCACCAACGTCAGTCACAGTATGAAAAACACCATTGCGTTCCTCTGTTTCAAGGTTTAAAAGATAAGTTGGACCAAGAAGCAGAGAAGGAAGCCCTCTGCTCCGTTTGAAGGTGATTTTTCCGTTCCCATCGATCCCCATGTCTTCGATTTTATATTCTCGGGCATGTTCGATTTCGAGATTGATGATATAGGGATCATCAATGGGCCTTACACCAAGCTCATCTTCTTCATTCATTTGGGTGTAATTCCTAGTGTGATGCTCTGTATTTGAATAAGAGACTGGAAAGTACTCTTATATATTGCTCGATCGCGTGGGATGTGTTCTGTGCTCGGTGTGGGACATGTTTCATGTTTTGTTAAAACTGATGTTAAGCCAATAAGAATTGATTCTATAGAATACAGTACCGCAATTGTGCGAGGTTCCCTGAAACTAACATGAAGAACTCGAATAGATTCTAGACCATTCATACTCTCAACCCTCAACTGTCTGAACAAGTCAAAGTTATTTTCAAGAAACATGGACTTGGTTGTTTTCACCTAATTGTTCTCACGCAAGTATAGGAATCCCAAATTTCACACTAAGTAGGAGGTTTGTTTGAAAGCAATAATTTGATACTGCAATCCATGCTTACGTGTAAACATGACTCCTACATTCATATTCTTCATTTCTTCAACTTTATTCATAAGAACCAGTGGAAATACGAAGATCATGTGCAGGAAACCGAAACTACCCCGGATTTATGATTTATTGGAGATACGATTCTGCTCTTTTTTATTGGAGTCAGGTATCAAGCAGTTGCTATAGTTATGAGACTTACTCTTGGTTCGATTTATCGGCACTGGTACACTGTTTTACTGATATAAGTCAACTAATTTTCAGTATAGAGAGGTATACGTTGCCATCATGTAGGACCATTCATTCTTTTAAGTTCAGATCCGCAACACCAAGCATAGCCTCAAATGCGTTTGCTAATGTATTCATTCGACTCATTTTAGCCAGTATACCCTGCAATAAACCTTTGACGAACCTCAAGAGAATCTGAAAGAAAACCAACGGGTATATTCTTCAAATATCCGGTTTTCCCATTGTGTTTGAAAAGTTTGGTAACCAACCTCCAGATCAAGTTGTTCGTTGCAGCACCACCATTTCCAGGTTTGAACTTATGTTGCAAATAGATGAATCTGCGAGACAAATTCCTTTCGAACCTGACACCAACCTTTAACCCAATAAAATGGCAACAATACAGACAGCTCTGCCGTCTCAGATGGTCCTTTAAAGTGAAAAGAATCGAATCCCCATTTTTGATACCATATCTAAACCAGAGACCCAACAACCAAGCCACCTCTGGAGAAATATTACCATTGAAGGTTTGAATGGTTCTGGTGTACGTCCAAGTTTCATTAGATGAATGAACAGTTGCTGATTTCGCCTGCAGCCAGGCTTTGTTTGGGTTGTTGATTGACTCGATAAATTTGCAAACATAAGTAGGAATGGCTTTGAGATCTTCTTCCGACTTGACCTCACCAAACTCTTTATTGAAAATAGACTGGCTAACCTCAGCAGCTAACGCAGTCATCCTGTTCTTGTCACCGCTGACTGGAAATTCCAAAACTCTTGTCGCCGAAAACAAACCTGGAGCCCGTTTGCCAGCAATATCAATAACCGCATAATATCTTTCAAAAGTGACAGTAACTCGAGCCTTGGTCTGCTGGCTCCACCCACACTCTTCTAAATTGTCAATGGTTTCGCCTTCAATAATACTAGCAAGGGATTCAGCTTGTATGAGGGCTGTGTTACTAACAACATGCGTCACTTCCCAAACCAGCTTTGAGAGGTAGCGGAGGTCTCCTGCTTGGATTTTCCAAAAGATGGGACTTTTCTTCTGTTGAGAATAGTACTCTTCAGCTCTCTTTTTTACCTCTTCTGCGTTGAGAGCATTATGCGAAAACACCTTTGTCCTGAACGAAACCATTGGAACCTCTCTAGGGTTTTCCCCTTCTTGAACGATTTGGATTGTATTTTCAAAGAATGGTACGGTGTAACTACCACCACCTTCAGTTTGAAAGACTCCAGTGTAGTCCTCAGTCCTGACGTTCAAAACTTGTGAGGCACTGACAAAAAGAGAAGGTAGCCCGCTAGAGATACTCGCATGAACGTATTTGGTACCCCTGGAAACCAAGTTTACCATATCCTTATAGTTAAAAGGCCTGGTGACAATGACTGGGTCTCCGTCGTCACCTATCGCTAGGTCGCCGATTCTAATTTCTGTGACCCTCTTGAGCTCACCGTTGAACATAAGGAAACAAACTTCCTCATCATACATCCCATCATATTCAAGCTTGATGGTTTTACTCATAGTCTAGGTTTTGATCTGCTGGAAAGAATAGCGAACTCGAAATATTCTTGGGTATTCGATGTGTGATAAGTGTTTCAAAAGAATAGTTAGCTCATACGTATCGAGTACCACAATTGGTTCGTCTTGAGATTGCAACATGACCAGTAAGACTCTGAAGGAATAGCCCGACCAAAGAACAGCTTCCACCATTCAAAGATATCGCGACCATAATAGACCAAAAACTTCTTAGCCATGCTATAAGCTTAGTACGAAGTCTGAAGTGCTCCATTAAACAAAAACGGATTAACCACAACTTCATGCTCGGATCTACAACATCCAAAGGTTGCCCGATGAGCTCGTTTTAATTAACGTCGTTAAATCGAGTGGGAAGTGACACAGAAGTTTCATCTCCAGCTTGGTGCAACTTAACACTAGTTTTGAAGCTCCAATCTCCAATACCCATGTCTGGATACTTTAATTTGCTAGCAATCAGAAAGCATAACCGTACAATTTCAGTCAGCACTTTCTCCTCCCACCGATCGACTTTCCATCTGTATTTCATCACTGTTAGCCAACGTGATCATTATTGACTCTTCCATTTAAGTGGATCGACCTTTGGTAGAGAAGCGGGTTGATTAGTCGTCGATCTTCTGGATAAAATGGCTATTGATCATAAGATGGGTATTGTGCTGTAGCTTAATGTTCATTCTGTTCGTGATTTATCCTTGCATCTTCAATTCTCTCTGCGATTTAGGTTTGCCTTCACAGGTAGTTGGTTTGGCATTAAGCTTCTAATTCTAGTGAGTTTTGCTGTCCATTGTCTAGGATTTCATGTTTAGGAGTAGCATTATAATACACGAGTCGTGAATATGTAAGCCACTTGATTACCATTAAGCCCTTGAAACTGGCCCGACTGGTTTGCCTACGTTTATGTTGACATAGTAAGCACGTGACCAAATTTACGGCAGAAACCGTTGGATCGGAGTTGAGTCAGGATATTCGTTTAAATCGGAGCTACTAGAGCATTGATTGGACCCGCTTTCAACTTTAAAAGCATGGAAAGCTCACATGAATAATCTTCACCACGAAAGATTTTGAATTGGGTTCTGGTTTCATTGTGACGATCATCCACATAATGGATGCAAAGTCGAGGCTCAATCCTACCCTTTGATCATGGAACACCCAGATTACACCGAATTCAACTGCACTCACTCACTTGACAGAAATTGAAATTCTGTTGCCAATCAGAGGTAAGGTGCTAGCTATGCACAAGCTTAGTCGAGAAATGTAATAGAAGGTATTTTCAATTCACGAGTTTACATTATTAAAATTGGTTGCAAGCACAGGTCCATCTTCCCCTGGATATGGCGGGGTTCCTTATTAATAAGCTGTTTACAAGCGAAGGGCATATAAAATAATTACTCATATGGTACTCCATAGAAAGACAGAAAGCTTTAACGCACGGATCTCCGTCCTTTTTATACCCTTGATTGGTCATAGTTTAGACAATAAGTCTACTTTCACAAGCTAATTAAATAGAAGTCTTTGCAGAAGGCTTTCTTCACTCCTTGTGGAAGTTGCTGAGCAAAGTTTAGTTCGCTTGAAGACTTGTAAGGTTGCTACTCTAGAACTACAAGCATCTTCTACGTTTATCTCTTGTACGAGCAGTGCATTGCAATCAAGCGTAGAATTTTTCATTTGAATGGCAAGGCCCTACATCTTCCACTGTCGAAATTCGTATAGTGTGACAAACAAAGTTCATGACCATGTGTTGGACTGCCCTTCCCCTTCGATATACGAGACTTCAAGTGGAAACCAGTGTCGAGCACGCATTCAGCCAACACGATAGCAAACACGCAGAGGGACATTCATAAGAACAGAATCACCATCAACCATTTTAAACTCTCGAACCTTTCATTTGCTTACTCTCCATCGTATTACCCCTACCATAATACTCCCCATCGTATTACTCCCCTTCATACTACTTACCCACACCTACTTCCGAACAGTGGAAGAAATTGAGTGAGAGGGCTTATCCAAGTAGCTCCGAAAGAGGAAGTTCTTTGAACCTAAAAATTGCAACCGTTGGAGATAAACGTTGTTGAGGTCAGAACCGCTTTCAGGCCAACCATATGGCCTAATGTCAGGCAATGCTATAAATACGCGGGCAAAGTCTTGATATACTTCACAAGAATATATATACTTCACAAGAATATCTAAATGAGAGCTTGGAATTTGGTTCTTGGAGGAGCTTATTTGCTTTACTTGACTGCAGCAGCAGCCATTCCCATTGAGAATGTTGCACCCAATGATAAGCGCGAGGAAATTCTCAGACCAATGATTGACCCGTTCTACAGCAACCCCGAAGGGTTTGCAGACGAAGAGCCGGGTACAATCTTGCGTGTAAGGAAAGCACCAAGTGAGTTGCGGTCCATCTTCTTACCGATGCAAGTGAAAAATACCTGGCAGTTGTTGGTTAGGTCCAACGATCAGCACGACAATGCCACGGCGGTGGTGGTCACGGTTATTGAGCCATTCAACGCCGACCCCACGAAAATAGTGGGCTACGAAGTTGCCCAGGACACTCCAGCACAAGATTGTACTGTTTCGTACGCAATCCAAGTTGGTGCTCCGTTGATCTCAACCTTTGTTTCGCAAGGTGAAATGTTCTATGCTCAACTGATGTTGAACTACGGCTACTACCTTGTTATTGCTGACTATGAAGGACTTAACGGAGCCTTCACTGTTGGAAGGTTCGCAGGTAAGGCTGTTTTGGATGGTTTCACGGCTGTTTTGGCTTCGGGAAATACTACTGGTATTGACGAGAACGCCGAGATTGTCATGTTTGGATATTCAGGAGGCTCCATTGCTGCTGGCTGGGCGTCTGCATTACAGCCCACATACGCTCCCCACTTAGAACCGCATCTTCTCGGTACAGCATTGGGCGGGTTCATTCCAAACATCACCGCCACTGCAGAAATTGTTGATGGTGGATTCTTTGCAGGATTGAGTGCTGGTGCGTTCAACGGAATCATAAACGCATACCCTGAGACCAAAGAGTTATTCATGGGCGAATTCAGCACTGATCAAGACAGAGAAAACTTCAACTGGGCTGCAGACAAGTGTCTTGTCCCAAATATCATCAAGTTTGCATTCTCCAATTTCTTCACAGGGGAAGACAAATACTTCAAAAATGGGTTCCTGATGCTCCAGGACCCACTTGCTCTTAAGGTCGTCGAGGAGAACACTTTGGCACTCAAGATAGGTGTTGAAGTTCCAAAGATTCCCATCTTCATTTTCCATTCAGAGAATGACGAGATTGCTGCTTACCCTCCTTCAGTGAAGGCCTACGAAACTTGGTGTGCAGGGGGAGCTCCGTCAATTGAGTTCAATGGAGATTTTCTCAACGAGCATATCACTGAATACATTACTGGCGCGCCAGCTGCTTTCAAGTGGATGAGAGATAGGTTCGCTGGAAAAGAGGCGATTAAAGGCTGCCAGAAAACAACCAGATCGAATAATATCTTGTATCCAGGGGCTATCGAAGAGTTTAATAATGTGTTTAAGGTGGCAGGGGAATCTTGGAGGCAAAAAAAAATTGGACCGCAAAATGCTACTCAAAATGCCACTTCAGAAAGGGTTTAACTCTAGAGTCCAATTGAGAGAAGATAAAATTATAATTAACAAGATTACAAGATCTAAGTCTAGCGTAGAATTTAGTGCATGTATCTCAATTATTTTTTCTCGAGTTCACTCATCATTTTAACTGGAAGCAAATCGAATTTAATTCTAAGAAAAAAATTTTTGTGAAAATGGCTGCAAATTTTTTGCTGCAGCACCAGAAACAATTTCTCTAACTAAATCTAACTCCTGATCCTAAGAGTTTCTTTATTTTCGAATTATTATATTAAATTTATAAATATCAGCAATTAGTTTCTCTTGAACTATTCTTGTTTCTTCTCAATTTGCAACCTCTCCTCTTGCTGTCTCTTTTCGTCTTCAATTTTGGCAGCAAACTCAGGGTCTAGAGCAGAGTTGTAGTGTATGATTCCGTTTGCCTTTGCATTTTCTCTTTCCTGCTTTTTATAGAAGTATAACACCACGAATGTCCATACCAGGAGAGCAAACCCTGAAGCAGCGGTGAACGAGAAACCCTTCAAGAAACGAGGTGCTTCTACAGTCTTCCAAACCAAGACCGCAATCCACGCCGTGGATTGCTGGGCCATGACGTTCATTGTGACTAGCACCGTTTGTCTTTCTCTGATATCTTGTCTGCAGATATCACCCTGCCACGAGTATAAGACGGGAGCCATTGCCCATCCAAAATATTGCAAACAGAATGCAAACCACTTGGCTCTCTCAGGGATACGCCACACAGCAAGAAGAACGTTACCTAGCACATTGAAAACTTGCGAGAATATAATTGCAGCCCACCTGGAGCTTAGCAAGTCTGCCATTGAGCATGTAATAACAAGCCAGAGCAAACCTAAACCTGGTGTCAATGCAGTGTAGTCCTGCAACTGGCCAGCACCGAATCTAGGCTTGCCTTCGTCGTTCTTCAAGGACTTTAACCATAATGCATACGAACCCGAAGTACCCGAAGAGTTGTTCCAGCAAAAGATGTTCCAGAGGGAAAGAACATAAATGTGCCACAGCGAAAATATTGATTTCCAAACTTTCACGTCGATGAAGTGCTTCCACGTATTTTCTTGTGGAGTTGTGTCCTTCTGGTCATCTTTCATTCTGCGGCGAGCAATTCTAATATCATCGTCACTAAGGAATGGCAGGTAACAGTCAGTGGGCGTTCCAGGAATCATGTAAAAACCAATGAAACCAACAACAACAGAGATAATACCGTCAATGATGAAGATCCATTGCCACGGCTCTAACCCGTTTACGCCACCCATTTGCCTTTCAATAGCTCCTGATAACAAACCAGAAGTTAAGATTCCAAGGAATTGGCCCAAATAATAAAATCCTGCCCTTCTGACACCTTCACCGGTTGATGACTTAAACCACAGGGCAAAAAGTGCATGGTACGCTAAATAACTTGGGGCTTCGAATGCACCGATGAAAAAACGCAAAACTTTCAACTGTTGCACATTTTTGACCCTGTAAAGAGAAACAGTAAGAATTGACCAACAAAGATCCAATGAAGGCAACACGTAGTTCAAGGGAAGCGCATAGAGCACAGCGATGAAGGCTGGTTGGAAGATAATATTCCCCACGCTGAATAAAACTTGGGTGTTGACGAAGTCGTTGCCCTTCATCCCAATAGCCTCCTTGAGGCCTCCAACATAAGCATTTGTCAAATTTGTTTGATCAAGATATTTTACCCAGTAAGCCATGAGCGAGTAAAATGTGAGCAACAAGTCAATCTTCAAGATGACTTTACGTTCTGCAGGAGTGTCTGATTCGTGGAACCAATGGTACCACTTCCTCTTGTCATCAGTCTTGATTCTATATTCCTGTCAATGTTAGTGAAAATTCTTTTGGTTTTGCACAACAATAATACATACCATTTCGTTGAAGAAGCTTGTCCATTTTCTGTCCTTTTCATCTCTGTATTCGAACACCTGAGGCTCACTGGCCTCAACAGTGAGTTCATTGTCTGACAGAGACTTGTTAACTGAACCAATATCCGATTCCTTTGGCTCGGCAGGTGGTAGCAAGTCTTCAGGAAGAATTCTTTTTTGAGGGATGAACCCCCATTTCATACGCCTAAAAGGTGCAGTCCACTCACTCATAATTGCTTACTCTAAAGGGCATGAAGGGAATTACCTCAATATATAACTGGGAAAGAGATGAGTTGGGGGATAACTGTGGCTGCAAGTAATTTCGAAAAACACAAACGTAGTGGTTACGGATACGGCAAGGCTCTTTCCGCCGTACCCCGGTACACCCCTACATCAGTGGCGCCTGACTCCGCCAAATGCCAAGCGTTCAATACTGTATTCCTTTCTGAACTACCAAACCAAAGAAAGAGACTGAGAGTCGCGGGAAGTTCCAGATATATTTAGCCAGTCCTTGAAGTATTTTTTTGTCTCACCTGCCAATAGCGTTTTCGTTGACAGCATATCTCGTGATCGGAAAACCTATTAACTAGCCGGAGCAGATGAATTGGAGCTTTAAGGGAACAGGTTATTGGTCTAATTTACGAGCGAGTGTTGCATGTGGTCTGAAAGGCGTTTTGAAGTGACTAATATAACTACATCTAGGGGAGCATTGTGTAGACGCATATACGCACCGTTGTCGGAAGACTAATAAGAGGTAGCCGGAAGTATTGTGACAGTGAACCAGGTGCTTTTAGGATGTTAATGGGGGGGATTACAGAGTAATTGTGGAAATGCATGAGATAACAGTATGGTCTGTTCGGCTGGAGGGTGTGGCGATGATAAAAAATTGGGGGTCCCGAAGGTGAGATTAAGGCTCTCGGTTCGGGAGTGATGCCCTTACACTAATGATTTCTTGATAAAAACGACTATTCAGGGATCTAAAAGTTCTTTTCCGTTCTCAAGTCTAAGTGGATCACGGAGGTTTCTTGATGTCGAATTTATTCAATCTCTTGCCTAAACCGAATCTTGGCAAGTAAGTCTAGGCTATTTCTTCCAGTAAGAATTCTTTGAGGGTTTAGAGTTGCAATCACTTCTCTGTAGTTTAGCGTGGGCTAATATGTTTTTCTTCACTGATTCTGGCATTCATTCATGACAGTTTAAGATTCTTCAAAGTATATTGTGAGTGCTCAAAATGTACATATTCATTGGGCGTCACCTTTTCATTCAAAATCATGTCGCACAACTTACATTCAGAATCTCTATGTTATCAAAAGTTCCTTTATTTGACTGAAACTTTCTCTGAATTTTATCCCATATGTTTTCCATTTTTATCCTGAAGGTTCTACTCTGTGCTTAATCTTCGCACACTTATGCCTGCAAACAACTGAGCACCATTTCCTTTCCCTTCACTCCCCAACTTTTGATCACATGATCTCATCACTAAAAGCCCCGAACAATATTACATCACAGAAATCAAAAATTCTTCAGCCAAGATGGGAGTGCCAGCGTTATTTAGATGGTTGTCCAAGAAGTACCCGAAGATTATTTCGCCAGTGGTAGAGGCGGATGCCGTGTTCAGTGCAGAGAACTTTGACGGTGCAAAATACAGTGATCCCAATCCCAATGGTGAGATTGACAACTTGTACTTGGATATGAATGGTATTGTGCATCCATGTTCTCACCCAGAGCACAAGCGTGCCCCAGAGACGGAGGACGAGATGTTCTTGGACATCTTCGCTTACACTGACCGTGTTTTGATGATGGCCAGGCCGCGTAAAGTGTTGATGATTGCGGTGGATGGAGTTGCACCGCGTGCCAAAATGAACCAACAGCGTGCGAGAAGATTTAGGTCGGCCCAGGAAGCAAAAATCAAGGAGGAGGAAAAGGAGCGTGAACTTAAAGAGTTGGAGCTGCGTGGAGAGATGATCGACAATGCAGTTAAACAAAAGGCGTGGGACTCGAACGCTATTACCCCAGGTACACCTTTTATGGATGGATTGGCAGCTGCGCTTCGATACTGGGTGGCGTACAAGTTGTCATCGGACCCTGGATGGGCAGACGTGCAGGTTATCATCAGTGATGCGACTGTTCCGGGAGAAGGAGAACATAAACTTATGAGTTTTATTAGGCTGCAAAGGCTGGACCCTCAATACGACCCCAACACCAAACATTGCATTTACGGGTTGGATGCAGACTTGATTTTCTTGGGCTTGGCCACACACGAGCCGCACTTTAGGGTGTTGAGAGAGGATGTGTTTGCGCTGCAGAGTAACAACATGAATACTCGTAAGCAGTTGCTGATGACGAAAGAGGAACAGGATGCGATTAACGAAAGCGACAAGAAGAAGCCTTTTCTTTGGTTACACGTTTCGGTGTTGAGGGAGTACTTGGAGATTGAATTGAGTGTTCCTAGATTGCCTTTTGCGTTTGAGTTGGAGAGGGCGATTGATGACTGGGTGTTCATGTGTTTCTTTGTGGGTAACGATTTCTTACCACATTTGCCCAGTTTGGATGTTAGAGATCACGGAATCGACATTCTCATCAACTGCTGGAAACGGCTTTTACCAAGTTTAGGGGATTACTTGACAAAGGATGGAAATTTGAACATAAATGGTGTGGAACGGTTGATGGGAAATTTAGCTTATAAAGAAAGCGATATTTTCAGAAGAAGACACGAGAATGAGGTGAGAAGAGAGGAGAGTTTCAAGAGAAGAAAACATCAAAACCTGGAGGAACAGCAATTGAAGAATATCTATAAATCGACAGTGACAGGAGGAAAAGATAAAGCTCCTATTACTGCAGACGTTAATATGCCACTTATGACGACCAGTGGTGAAAACGTTGAAGGATTTGCTAACTTGACCAACAAGGATATAGTTCACAACCGAAGCATCATCACAAAGGCCAACATGGCCAACACCAACGCTGCTGCTGCGTTGAAGAAGTTGATTGACATGAAAAATGACGACAGCACTGACTCGAAGAATGAAAGCACCGACTCAGAAGTCCCAGACAAAAAGAGAAAGAGTGAGTGGACCGACGAGCCTGAAGTGCCTGAAGGCGACCCACAGTTATGGGAGCCTGGCTACCAGAAACGGTACTATCTGACCAAGTTTGAGTGTGCGAACGACGACGAGATCGAGGCGACACGCCGTGAGGTGGTGCGTTCGTACTTGGAGGGTATTTCGTGGGTGCTTTTGTATTACTACCAGGGATGTCCTTCGTGGGACTGGTACTACCCATACCACTATGCGCCTTTTGCAGCAGATTTTGTTGACTTGAAAGAGATTGTCGGTGACCAGGGGATTGTTTTCGTGCAGGGTGAGCCTTTCAGGCCCTTTGAGCAATTGATGTCGGTGTTGCCAGCAGCTTCTGGACACAATTTACCTGCTATTTTTAGACCGTTAATGTCTGAGCCAGACAGTGAGATTATCGATTTTTACCCTGTTGACTTCAAGATCGACATGAATGGAAAGAAGATGAGTTGGCAAGGTATTGCGCTTTTGCCGTTTATTGACGAGACCAGACTACTCGGAGCCGTGCGGGCACAGTACAAGCACTTGACTCCTCACGAAACGGACAGAAACACCAATAAGCAGGAGGTGTTATTTATCTCTCCAAAAAACAAGAACTTTAAGATTTTCTTTGATGAGTTGGTTGAGAAGAAGCAGAAGAGCGTTCTTTTTAAGTATCAGAGGAGTGGCTTGTCTGGAACAGCGTCGGAGCTGTCCAGCTACGTACCGGACACGATATTGGAGTTTCCGTTGAAGGAAGGCAACATGCCTGACTTGAGGACACTGGATTTCTTGCAGGTGACGTACCAGATGCCTGAAAAGAAGCAGGGCAAGTCGATGTTGCTTAACGGGTTTATTCCACACAAGAATGCGTTGACGAAAGATGAAATATACCAGTTGCAGCTGAACCAGCACCAAAGACAGCACAACAATGGACAGAGTTTCCGCAATAATGTTGTTGTTGAGGATTACGTGAATGAGGGGCCCAAGGGAAAGACTCCTGAGTTTCTCTACACTTTGAGAAGGGGAGGATACAGGGCTTTTGTTGATCACATTACCAAGCCGGAGGAGCAAGGCATTCAGAACAACAACATGAATGGATTCAACCAAGCTGCATACAACAATCGTGCTTTGGGAAACAACTATAACAATTACAATAACAATTACAACCAGAACTACCAAGGGAACCAAGGGAACCAAGGGAACTATCAAGGGAACTACAACCAAGGGTATAACCAAGGATACAACCAAGGGAACTACAATAATAACCAAGGCTACAACAATGGTAACGGAAATTATAACAATTATGGAAACAGTTACAACTCCAACTCCAACTCCAACTACAACAACAAGTACAACGGAAATAATTACAATAACAGTTACAACTCGAATTACAACGGCAACAGCAATTACAACAGTAACAGCAATTACAATAGCAACAACTACAACTCGAATTACAACAACTCATACAATCCGAGCAACACCAACAGTCAAAACCAGGGCTACAACGGAACCAGTAATGGTTACAACAATTACCTGAACAGAAGAAGGTAGACTTTAGTTACGATGTACAATACACGACATGAACAAGGCTAGTAGGATTTACTCCACAAAAAAGTCATGTAGAGAAATATCCGTAGATCTAAGACGGGGTTATCTGTGTAGTAAGCAGTAATTCCATTGTTCAACAATAGTTGTAGGGTCATACATATACTGAGTAAAGAGTAGGGCCACATGATACCCCTACCTAGGCTAATGGTACTTTGGAATGGTGGAAGAACTTGAACATAATTACCAACTAGCCAATTTTGATTAGCTCCGTGCCAATGCGATATTCGATCACTAAAAAGATGTAACCAAGATAATAAACATCCCATTTTGGCTCCCCCATTCATATCGCTATCGCATAGCTATTTATAAGCCACCTCAGTTCTCCCAGTTATCTACGGCCTTGACTAAGGATACTCCACAGATATGGCTGCATTGCGACTCCACAATTTTCGATAACGAATATTTATAAACGGCTGAATCCTGAAATATGAATCTTCATCAATGAGACGTTTTATCAAGTGCAAATTTATAGTACAGACCTCCGATGTTATGTCTATAGACTCACAAAGCACGCTTGTCGATATCCCCAAACGGATAGTTGTGCAGAAGAAGACCAAAGATGTGTCTCAAGAGCTTCGTTCGTATATAGAGTATTTTGCGTACTAGGCTGGCCCTTAATATTACAAATACTACGATCAATTGTAATTAATATTGAGTACGAGAACGAATACTCGTAGTTAGTTTAATAAATAAATGTCCCAACCTTTGTGAGAATTCCCAGCTGATTCGATTGGCACCTCGTATTCACCCTCTGGCAAAACAACAATGCTCCCATCCAAACAAAAACGTCTGCTTCTGAATGCATGCAAGTTTCTTGCTTTCAATTTGAGCTGTTCGCCTGCCTTCAATTGTTTATAAGTGACTCTATTGTCTCCCAAATGGGTTCCCTTGTTGTAGACCTTCTCCATGATATCGATAATATACTTGCCATCTTTATCGTCCTCTGTGTTGAAGGAGATCAAGTATAAATTGTCGTCAAAGATGTTTCCATTTGGCAGGATTTCAAAGGTGGGTTCAAACTTTTGAGCTGGGGTGAGGAGCCAGTAGGCAAAGGGCCCTTCATGGGTTTCACCCTGGACCTGGAACTCACCCTCGTACTTGTGCTCTTTCAGCAAGTTGTCGATTGCTGCTGCTCTGAAACGCTGGATCCCCTTTTTACGGAACTCGGGTGTGTCGCTGTCAGCAACCAAGCACGCATGGAATGCCCACGAGAACACAACGAAAAACTTCAACACGTTGCTGTGGAGCGGTTCCGTTTGGTCTTGGATTTGAAAGTACGAGCCTTCGGGGAATTTCACCTGGTACAAGTTGAGTGGTTTAGGATCGTTGTTGGTTGTGAAAAACTTCAGAACACCGTCGTATACACTCAGAATCGAGAGCGAAAGTGACAAGCTGTTGCCCGTACCCAATGGAATGGGAACCACCGTGATCTTTCCGGAATCAACAGCTTCAAGGCCGTTGATAAACTCATTGAGAGACGTATCTCCACTGATAAACACCACAGTAAGGGTTTGGCCACTCAACGCTTTGGCGTACTCACGGATCGAGTGTATCGAGCTGGTCTTGACATACTCGTAGTCGATCTTCTCCACAATATCAAATATCGGTTTAATTATCTGCGTAAACAAGTTCTTGTTGCCATCTCTGCCGGTTCCCGACTTAATTGAATCGATGACGATCACCCTGTTGAGCAAATGCTGTGGCAAATTCTCTAACGAAAGCACGGGGAGGTCGGGCTTGGGATCGGTGGTGCTGATGACGAGCGAGGTTGACTGGGGCGTATGGTTGGCCTGGATCAACTGCCTGGTCTCTTTTATGTAGGCAATATTCTCAATCGTCTCCTCTGTGGTGGTTGCCATTGTTGTATGAATACTTTTTTAATCTGATAACGCTCGTGCGAAGACATATTGAAGGAAATTAGTAATGCTATACGAGGAGCAGGAACGAGGGGCAGGTACGAGAGCCATTGAACGGCTAGGAACGGAGTAGAAGTTGGGGTCCGTATAAATTAATGGGATTCGTCAGCATGTTCCGTATTATTCGTTGCGCACATCCTTTCGTCTTGTTATCTGTAGGATCAAATGGAATTTAGATCTAGTACATAAAGTCCTTAACGATAGTACTCCATTGAGTAGTTCCACGACAGGCTTTTGTTGAAAGTATATCCATTGCAATTAGTTAATCATTATCCTTCATTCTGATGATTTTTTGCAGTTGAATTAGGTCCATCAAGAAAGCGATATGAAGGAGGTGAAGATGAGATCACTAACTACATGGTGCAAGATGGACTGGCCACAAGGGCACACTAACCACTAATTTGCTAATTTCGTCACAAAGAAATTTTGCGGACGACTTCAGTAAGTATCACCACCTGAAAACATCAATCTACATCAAATGGCAACTTGTCCGAGCGGTTAAGGAGAAAGACTCGAAATCTTTTGGGCTTTGCCCGCGCAGGTTCAAATCCTGCAGTTGTCGACGAGGCGTTGGCCTTCTTTTTGGTGTTTCCAATGGCTAGAGAGGACACCCGGTCCAATTGGCCTTGGGTCACCAATTAATTTTATTAAAAACGAACAAGACAGTCTTTGGCATGGAAATATCTTCCATTCACCAGAGGATCTAGTTGTTTCAATTACAGGCTATTCATTTGCATTCGATCTTCGCTCTTTACCGAGTTTACAAAACAAAAACAAGGTTGAGGTGTTCGTTGACAGCACCGTTTGACGTTTTTGAGGTTGCAAAAAAAAACAGCCCGATACGGGGCT
Organism: Kodamaea neixiangensis; assembly: GCA_030565385.1. Taxonomy (NCBI): domain Eukaryota; kingdom Fungi; phylum Ascomycota; class Pichiomycetes; order Serinales; family Debaryomycetaceae; genus Kodamaea; species Kodamaea neixiangensis. Next base: position 132,663 of record JAJMBT010000018.1, on the reverse strand, counting down.
CGAACCCGTAACCTTTTGATATCTTACATAAGAGTCAAATGCTCTACCGATTGAGCTAACCAGGCATTTTCGGAAAAACTTTTTTTTGTGATCTTTAAGTCGTAGAGTGTGAAATTCTATAAGCGAATGTACTTCTTAGTGGCTTTTCTTGTTCCGTGTCTTGAGGTTTTCTGAGCAGGAGAAATTGAAAATGCGTTACGGTGATTGTATCCTTTGGTATGACCTAATTGTTTTGTGGCAGACGAGAACGAAAATGAGGTCTTAGCTTATCAGAAAATAACTTTTCAGTAGCCACACCATAGTTGATGCTATTAAGTATTCAAGGGCGACACATTCTCAGCGGTTCAGTTCATAATGAGGTTTAGTTTCTATGATATACTTCTACCCCTCTACACTCTTCTCTGGTCCTTCGAGAATATGCCTAAATGCAGGTACAATAATCTAAGCCAAGCTTTATTTTGCAGCAATAAAAAATCTATCCAGAAGATATTTAAAATTTGGACTGAGCAATCGAAGCCTTGTTTCCGTCAATGTCAAAAATAACGTAAGCGTATCTCAAGAAGTTGTCACCAAGAATGTTGATCTGGTACTGCTCGGATTGTCCAACGTCGAAAGTACAGGTACCATCGATAGCCTGGCCGTTTGAGTCGTAAGCCTGAGAAACCAAGGTGCTGAAGGGGACGTTGATCAGGTTTGTTCCGTCGTAAGAGTAACCAAGGTCACCACTTGGCGCACTGTCACAGTCGACGGTGTAGGTACCGTCGTCTTGCAAGTTGGCGTTGTTGAAGTAGCCAGCGAGTTGGTCAACAACGTCGTTTGGCAAGTAGGTGATGGTGGTACCAGAGTCCAACAACACGTCGAAGTTGGCGGTGATTGGGTCGTCTCCGTTAGGAAGGTTGATGTGGTCCAAGTTGACCGTGAATCTGGTGCTAGAGGTGAAGGAGGAAACCTGCAAAGGCTCTTCGTACTTGGACGAGTCGGAACCTCCGAAAATGATCGATCCCGAGCTGGCAGTTGGGCTGTCCAAGTAGAGAGAGTAGTAGTTACTCGAGATCAATCCCTGGTCCTTCAACACGTATGGGAAGTTCTCGTACTTGGTGCTGGTTGCCTCAAGACTTGAGAACCCAATTCCCAAGATACCACCTTGCGGGACGCTCGTGGAGTCGGCCACAGCAAACTGCACGTTCTTGACCGTGGCACCACCAACGTTGATGTTGTCAGTGTAGTAAGTTCCTGTGGTCGAGGATTGGTCACCGTACTCAATCAGGAAAGCAGAGTGCAAGTTTTTGGCTGAGCTCGAGCTCGATGGGTCGTAAGTTCCAGCATCATAACAGGCGTCGGAAGATGAACCTTCACATGTAGCACCCTTTTTAACCACCCACAAGTCCGAAGATCCAGTGTCGATGTCCACCTGGAGCTGCTGTTGGTTGGAACCAACTGCAAGATCAACACCGTAGTAAACCTGGTAGTTCTTCAAGTTGACCGTGACCTCACCACTGCTAGCATCAACCTTGTCCTTGATAGCAGTCGAGTTGACTGGCTTCAAGTCTTTTCTCACAGTAAAGTCCAACTTGAGACCACCCTCAGCTCTGGGCTGGAGAGGGATGTTCATAGCAGAAGCGAGCATGGCCATTGCAAGGCCGCAGAGGATGTTTTTTGAGAGGGAAACCATTGTTGATTATTGTCATAAATTCTGAGAATTGCACCCAATTTATACTCATAAATCCAATGGTTAGCCACATATGAATTTCACCCTGCCGCACTTAGTGTAATTCTTGAACATAACCAATTGCTCATGTATGTAATTTCATTTTACCACAACGGTTGTTGGCATATTCCGAGGTTTTCAAGTATGGTTGTGTTCCCTGGCCTCGAATTACATTTACCGTGCTTAATTACGATAACCTAACAAGGTTTCATCGATCTCGCTGCTCTCATCAATAGATGTCTTCCATCACCCATGTATCAGATTCAAGTGTGGGAGATGCTGAGAACCCAGATCCTTGGAATAAGGTTAGCCCGTCAACTAACAATAGGATTTTGCCAAAATAGAATTAGCTTTTATTTTTTATTTGGCACCTTTATTGTTTTCGCTTGTTTTTACCTTCGTCGATATCCCTATTGATAGTTACATTCTCGAGACGACAGCGTTGTGACTCGTGGCCGGACGGCTCCTTCGAGGGACATTCCAGTAATCAGTGCCTCATATCTCTCTTAAAGTTGACGGTGGAGTTGACATGCAAGGATTGTGTCAACCGATTAAGTGACATGCGTTCCTTATCGATGACGTAGATTTGAAATTGCACCAGGAACGGCCTGATCGTGCCGAGTTGCTACTGTTATTCCAACCTTAATTTGCAGACAACCACGCGGCACCATGGTCTGCCGCCTCCTGATCTGGCTTGCTTCAGCAAGTTGTGGCTGATCTGGCGGATTAAGCTCGGAGCGCAACTAACAAATCGCAGGAATAAGGTTGTGGAATTAATCCATGTGATGCTCGAGGGCTATTGGTTTTTTTGACGTATTATTCGAAAACGTGTGAGACATTAGTGCGCGGTCCTCGAACGTTGTCTAGATTCGAGTTTCGAAAGAAGGAAAGAAACGAAGTGATCGAGGGAAGGTGTGACCAGGATTCGTTGACATATCAGATTGGTCACTTTTGGCCTGTGATCTCGATTTGAAAAAAATGTGTCTGGCTGCGAAATGCTTCATGCAACAAAGCTGCGGTGTACATGACATCCATGCGTCGTGCGTCGTCCATTCAATGAGTGGCTTCGGTTTCGATGTGCAAAAAAGAAGCCCGATACGGGGCTCGAACCCGTAACCTTTTGATATCCTGTCTAAGAGTCAAATGCTCTACCGATTGAGCTAACCAGGCGATCAATGCGATTTAATGTGATGGTGTTTATACAATGTTAGAGTCGTGTGATCGAAGCAGTTTTTATTCTCTACAGTGTGTGACTGCCATTGAAACTATATGTGATGCTAAGCTATCTGGTAACCTCGTGTGTAAACCGACCCGGTGAAGATCGTTGAAAGAGTTCTTGATGACAAGCGCCAATTTCCTTCCACCATTCTTCTAAAAGGTTTAAACTTGAAGACAAGAGAAACAGGTTAAAGTCAGTTCGATTCAAGCTTCTTTTGCTGCATCTTTGGAGCTTTCTCCAGACTACTGGAAAAGACCTGGATGTTTATGAAACATCTCTCTATTCATTATCCTAGTTCTGTTGAAGATCTATATCTTGCTTGGGCAACCGGCACACTTGGTGGAGAAGATCAAATGTATGTGTTCCTCCTCAAATTTCACCCATTTCATAAAATTAAACAAATACCCTGGATTCTTGTTGAAGGTGTTCTTCTCAAAAAAATTTATCGGTGTGCTTGTTCTCACCTAATGCTGTAATACCAATAGCCGCATCAAATAGGAGTTTAGTGTGTACTGATACACTGTAGTCTAGCACACCAAAGCCGTGGGTTTCCTCCTATTCACCGCTCCAACCATTCTCATACACTACAATATAAAAAAATAAAATAAGCCCTATTGTTTTTGGAATAGATCAACGATAAGCCTCTTCTTGATTTAGAATCTCGCAGAACGTACGATGCATTACAACAATCATGAGAATAATAGGTTGTACGAGACGTACAAAGTGAGCAACGGCGTTGGAACAAACATCGGCGTTGGAACAAGCATCGGCGAGATCGAGGACGTAAATAACTCGTTGAAACAATTGCACAGCTTGATCTCACAATAACAGCGAGAAGAAGACCTTTATCACTAAGCTGGACTTGAATGAAGAGGACACTACTATCTTTGTTATTTGGAATGCGATATAGTAGACCAGCAAGCCATCAAGTGGTTCATACACCAGAATTAATGATTATAAGACTTTGATGTGTGCAGTCAGGCGGACACATTCGCCAAATAGTGCACTAAACCATTCACTTCTGCAGGTGCTGATAAAATTGTGTGCTCTCTTGCACTCCTATTCCACATCAATAGTTCTCATTCAAACTACCAATTTCCTCGTCAGTTAGCTTAAAGTGCACTTCAATTCCAAAACTATGTTAAACTCCATGGGCAGCAAGGATAGCCGTGATCGAGGTAAGCTCTCCAATGGAAACTTGATGGACTATGGCTTGTAATCTTTGAAAAAGGCACTGTGCGTCTGGAAACCCCTGGTTGCAAGTTCAACCATGACGCCAAATCGGTCGCGCAATTCGGTTGACGAACCTCAGTGAAGTGCCAAATCGAAATTCGCTCATTTCATGATTCAATTTTTGCGCACCAGAACAGTTTCTTGCAAACCTCAACAGGTCATGAGTGGATTCCGACAAAATCAGTTTTATTCTCGCTCAGATCATAATCATCTCCACCTTTCAATTCAAGAAGGATTAAGTGTTTCCTATCGAAACGAAAAAAATACACTAAGTTATCTCAGGTGAACGTCAGAAGTGTCCCAAAATGAAACCAAACGAAGTTCAGCCCACCGTTTGAAAGTTCAAAAAAGAAAGCCCGACGCGGGATTCGAACCCGCAGCCCTTTGATATCTCACCTTTTGGGATAAAAGTCAAAAGCTCTAGCCGATTGAGCTAGCCAGGCTCGCTTGGAGGATTTTGGTGGTATGATATATATTGCTTACCAGGCACTCTTCAGCACTAGCAGGTTTTAAACGGCCATACTTTGTATAACCTGGTACATAACGAACTAGTGAGCAAAAAAAAGCGACTAGGTTTGCTTCGACAGCGAAGCTGCAATTCCTTCTTTTTTCTGCCAGTTTCCAACTATTGGTTCAACATTTTCTGCAACCGTTTGCTTACTCTCCCGTATACTGAGTTACTCCTGTATTTTCGCAGCCATGTTAAATCACCTCAAAGATGACAATTGCAACCATTTCTGGCAACAGCCTCTTGTTAGCCTTGCGGTTCCCGATATCCCCGGTATTTTATCTGTGCCTCCTTTCACTCAAACTCATACGTACGAGCTGACTTTGGTTGCATTTGCAGCCACAGTCTGGAGTATAAAACGACCGAACAGCATTCACAGTGTTGAATAAACGTACATTATGATAGTTGATGACTATAAGGATTCTTGAGGAGTCTCCTTTACACTCCCTACGGAATGCAACCATGGTGGGCATTTATAATCAACTCTAAGCCATGATTATTGACAGTATTTTTCGAAGTGGAGAAATGGAGGCGAGACCTAAGCCTTGCCATGTTCTTCTTACCCTTAGCCGTACCTTCAATCAATAAGTCTCGACCTTCTAAAGCAAATAGTATATAATATCGCAAATGTGTTGAAGTGTCCACTCTTTAGAAATGAGCAACTACGACGCTCCAAGCTTGTCCTTTTCTCAGTACCGTCAGATCCTCAGAGGGTTTTGGCCTGCCAAGCCCTCTTTCAAGGAAGACCAATATCCCTCTTTGGACGGCAAAGTAGTTTTAATCACTGGCGGAAACACAGGTGTGGGATACCAATCGGCCAAGTCGCTTGCAGGGTCGACCAACGCAAAGATATACATCTTTTCAAGGAACAAAGACAAATCGTTGAGTGCAATTAAGCAGTTGGAGAAGGAGGTGGCTGAGGAGTACAAGAAGACTGTCAACGGTAGAGTCCATTTTATCCAGGCAGATCTCTCTGACCTCGCCACTCTCAAGCATGCTGTTGAGCGGTTTTCTAGTGTGGAGGACCGGTTGGATATAATTATTGACAATGCTGGAGTTATGCAACCTCCCAAAGGAAGCAAGACCAAACAAGGACATGAGTTGCAGTTGGGAACAAATGTCATCGGGCACCACTTGCTCCAGAAGTTGCTTGATCCTATCTTCTTGAAAACGGCTGCTGAAAACAAGCCAAACGAGTCAAGAGTGGTTTGGGCGTCTTCAGCTTCTCAACTACATGCCCCTCGTGGTGGGCTCGACTTTGACGACCCTGAGCTTTTTGATAAGCCTTTGATGTACCAGTACTCTCAATCAAAGGCATTGAACGGGATTCAAGCACTAGTTTGGCCAAAGGTCCATAAGGAAACTGAAAATATTGTCAGTGTATCACTCTGCCCTGGGTACTTGAGAAGTGACTTGCAAAGAGACGCGAGCGGTTTCGTGAAGGTTTGGGCAAGTTTATCCTTCATCCAGTCAGATTCGGTGCTTACACTGAGTTGTTCGCTGCTTTGTCTCCAGATGTGAAGACAGGCGACCATATTGAGTCGTTGGCGTGATCGGTGCTTTAAGACCAGACCTCAAGAATGAGGAAAACAACCTTAAGATTTGGAAGTACTTGGATGAGCAAGTTGTGGAATACCTTTAATGTTTATTAGCGGTTGATATCATGTTATGTGTGAGTGCTCTGACTTCGAAGGAAATTTGAAAACTTTCGGAACATTTTATAGAATTGGCTGCAAAATTCTTGGGCGAAAATGGCTGTAGTTTGAGGGAAACACCAGAAGTTGGAACTTCTTTAGCTATATTAGTATACCAATTCTCGAACTTTGAATACAAAGAGTTAGACATCTTAATTTTTTTCACTTGTTGATCCTTGCATTTTAAACGCATTTCAAGGTATATTCCAAGCGTAAACGTAGTGATGTACTTGTCTATCGAAAACCAAATACTACAATCAAAAACAAGAACAACATACTTTACTCTAGATTTGACTTCAGAGTAAACTACCAGTGAGTATCTTGCAGACAGGATATGAAGTACTATACAAGGAATGCAGTTCTGGAGTGGGCTGATTACTTATCAAGCATATCAGCTCCACGCTCAAGTAACTCTAAATAAGCAAAACTTTACTCTACGGCATCTCAAAAGTAGCTACCGTCAACACGGCACCAGCTTACTGAGAGTGTCGTATCATTTTTAATATAACGCCCCTGATTCATCCAGAATACCAAAGTCATACCTAATCACGCCTCTATCGCCATCTCATTTGTCCTCAACATCTACCTTCCTCACGGCTCTCATCCCCACCATTTCCTAAGCTCTAAATTCTTAACAAAAAAAATCCATCTCATCGCATTTGATTTTCAAGATCATCAAAATTATTCACTACAATCATTACATTCATTGACGATTGAAACTGAACATCCATATCAACCGAGATGTCTTACAGTGTATCCGTCAATTTGAATCATGTCGAGGAGCTCCTCGATGTGTACAAGGTTCATTGTCCTTTGAACCGCCCCTTACTGTTCAAGTTTGATTCTTCATTTCCTGTCCAGACAAACTTGAACAGGTTAGCTGTGGTAGCGTTACACCCAGCAGCCACGTTGCCCATTTTCTATGCATACAAGCCCATTTTCCTTGATCTTGTCTCCAGATGGATCGAAAACACTGAGGCTCTTGAAGCAGAGTATACTACCACCTACAAGGGCGCCTATTCTGGTGGATCTATTGTATTATCAGCGTTATCAAGATTGGCGGGCGTCTCGCAGGAGTCAGTCAACTTGATTGAGCACTTTGTTTCGACTAAAGCCCTTGACTTGGGAGCCCCCAACCTTGAATCAGTACTTTTAGCTTATTATAGACTCGTCAGCTTTGACACGAAAAGATTCAAGCAGTACATAAACCCCGAGCTTTTGCATTCGGTTATTTCACTGGACTCCTCGAGGATCTCCAAGTACTTGAGTATCGAGATTTTGGCTTTGTACTTGGACATGGCTGAAGCCTCCAAATTGAAAAGCTTGAGAGTGCTTGGAGATGAGCCTTTGGAAGGCGATTTTGAATCAGAAGTCATCAACTACAAGTTTATGTCGCTAGTAGAAGCCAAAAGGTTGTCGAACTTCTCGCGTTTACCTTCAATCACATCCCAGAATACAGGCCAGCTTGTGCAGATCCCAAGCACCGAGTTGAGCGGAATGGTGACCTCCATCTGCGGGGTCTTAGTGCCAACATTAAAAGGTAAAGCCAATAATGAAGCTAGCGAGTTCGTACCGATTGAGAGCTCCGTCAAAGTATTACAAAACTTGGCTCACTTGATACAAAACAATGTTCCTGTCATGCTCTACGGAAAGGCAGGTGCAGGTAAAACATTCTTGATCAACCAATTGTCCGACATGATCAATGGGCTGATTATTAAAATTCACTTGGGTGAACAGACCGACTCAAAGCTTCTCTTGGGTACATACACCTCTGGAGACAAGCCAGGTACATTCAAGTGGAAATCCGGAGTGTTGACCAGTGCAGTTCAGGAAGGAAAATGGGTTTTGATTGAGGATATAGATAAAGCACCAACCGATGTCTTGAGTGTTTTGTTGACTCTCTTGGAAAAGAGGGAGTTGATCATCCCATCGAGAGGAGAAACCATCAAAGCCAAAAATGGGTTCCAGCTTTTCGCTACCATGAGATTAGCTGACAACTCTGATAGAATACCCGACATGATTGGTTTGAGGTTGTGGGAAGCAGTGAAAGTTACTTCTCCCCTGGAATTAGAACTTAGAAGTATCTTGACGCAAAAGTTTCCTCTTCTTATCAACTTGATTCCTTCTTTCATCAAGGTTTACGACGAGATTTTGAAGATTTATGAACTGAATTCATTCATTTCGTTGAACAAAGGTTCACACCCTAGAGTTATTTCGCTCAGAGACTTGATGAAATTTTGCATGAGATGTAGCCAGATGTTGATTGACGAGAATGGTGAAGGAGAAGCGAAGCCAGCCGCTTTATTAGAGTCGCTGGTTTACGATAACATATTCGCAGAAGCTATTGATTCTTTTGGAAGTTCCATTACCGAGTTTGCAGCATTAAACCCATTGATAAATGCTATTGGTGAAGCTTTGGAAATCCCAACATCCAGAATTAACTTATACTTGAACAAGCACGTCCCACAATTCATAAATGACGAAGAAAAGTTGAAGGTTGGAAGAGCTACTCTTAAGAAAGCACATAACACCCAAAACGGCAGAAGTAAGAACACAACATTTGCACAAACAAACCATTCCTTGAAGTTGATGGAGCAAATATGTGTTTCTGTCAAAATGACCGAACCTGTTTTACTAGTTGGTGAAACTGGTACAGGTAAGACCACAGTAGTTCAGCAGATTGCCAAGTTGATGAACAAAAAGATCACCGTTATTAATGTTTCCCAGCAAACTGAAGCGGGTGACTTGTTAGGTGGGTACAAGCCCATCAACTCCAAAATGATTGCCATGCCTATAATGCAACAGTTCCAAGAGATCTTTGCCGCAACATTCTCAGCAAAGAAGAATGAAAAGTTTGCACTGTTGTTGCTGAAGTGCTTCAACAGAGCACAGTGGAAGAATGTTGGGAAATTGTGGAAGGAGGCAGTCAAGATGGCAACCGAACTTCTCTCTGTGCAAGATGATGAAGAACCAAAAAAGAAGAAAAGACGGTTAACAGACAACGAAAAGTCAGCATTGCTTAATAAGTGGAAGGAATTCAGTATTTTAATTGCCGACTTTGAGGCCAAAGCTTCAACTTTGGAAAGCTCCTTTGTTTTCAGCTTTGTTGAAGGATCACTCGTGAACGCAGTGCGCAATGGTGACTGGTTGTTGTTGGATGAAATCAACTTGGCCCTGAGTGACACTTTAGAATCGATTGCCGATTTGTTGAATGACAGTGTCAACAACCGAACAGTCTTGCTCACTGAGAAGGGTGACCTTGAACCGGTTAGAGCACATCCTGACTTTAGAATCTTTGGATGTATGAATCCTTCTACTGATGTGGGAAAAAAAGACTTGCCATTGAGTATCCGCTCTAGGTTCAGTGAGATTTACGTTCATTCTCCTGACAGGGATATCTCAGACTTGCTTTTGATTATTGACACCTACATAAGCAGATTCACTGTTGGAGACGAATGGGTTGGCAATGACATTGCTGAATTGTACTTGGAGGCTAAAAAGTTATCTGAACAAAACAAACTCGTGGATGGATCTAATCAAAGACCTCATTTCAGTATTCGTACGTTGACGAGAACATTGATGTATGTTCGCGATATCGTTCTGATTTATGGATTGAGAAGAGCATTATACGAGGGTTTCTGTATGTCATTTTTGACTTTGCTTGATAGCAAATCTGAGCAGCTCTTGAAACCAATCATTGAGAAACACACCTTGGGAAGACTCAAGAATGTTAAATCTGTCATAAAACAATTACCTGCTGCACCATCTCCTGACCATGTTCAATTTAAGCATTATTGGATGCAGAAGGGCCCTAATGAAGTAGTCCCACAACCCAACTATATTATTACTCCATTTGTGGAGAAGAATATGCTCAACTTGGTGAGAGCAACTGCTGGACGGAGATTTCCAGTACTCATCCAAGGTCCAACTTCCGCAGGTAAAACCTCTATGATCAACTACTTGGCAAACATCACTGGCCATAAGTTTGTTCGTATCAATAACCACGAACACACTGATTTACAAGAGTACTTGGGTACGTACATTTCAGATTCAACTGGAAAACTTGTTTTCAAAGAAGGTGTGTTAGTTGAAGCATTGAGAAAGGGACACTGGATAGTGTTGGACGAATTGAATTTGGCTCCAACCGATGTTTTGGAGGCATTGAATCGTTTGCTCGATGATAATAGAGAATTATTTATCCCTGAAACTCAGGAAGTTGTTCATCCTCACCCTGATTTCATGTTATTTGCAACTCAAAATCCGCCTGGGATGTATGGTGGTAGAAAGGTGATGTCCCGTGCTTTCAGAAATAGATTTTTGGAGTTGCACTTTGACGATATCCCCCAAGATGAGTTGGAAATCATTTTGCGTGACAGATGTAAGATTGCACCAACGTATGGAAAGAAGATTGTCGAAGTTTACAAGCAATTGCTGGTTCAACGTCAATCGTCTCGTTTGTTTGAACAAAAGAACTCGTTTGCAACTTTGAGAGATTTGTTCAGATGGGCTTTAAGAGAGGCTGTCGGATATGAAGAGCTTGCCGCAAACGGGTACATGCTTTTAGCTGAAAGAGTTCGCAAGGAGGATGAAAAACTCGTGGTCAAGGCAACAATCGAGAAAGTGATGAGAGTTAAGTTGGATATGGACCAACACTATGAGAAATTGTTCCAACAACTTCCTCAACTCGATGAGTTTTCTTCAGTTGTCTGGACTCGCTCAATGCGCCGTTTAGCTGTGCTTGTGGCGACCTCGGTAAAATACCATGAACCTCTCTTACTTGTTGGTGAAACTGGTTGTGGTAAAACCACCGTTTGTCAAGTGCTTGCACAATACTATCAAAGGCAGTTGATTACAATCAACGCTCATCAAAATACGGAGACCGGTGATATCTTAGGTGCCCAAAGACCTTTGCGTAACAAGAACACTATCCACCAAAAATTGGTTGCTGATTTGCAAAACTTACTCGAGACAGACACCGACAACTTGGAAGAGATGTTGCAGAAGTTCGATTCCATGAAATTCGATGATAACGAACTTGTTTCAACTATTGCCGAAGGAAGAAGAAATGCATCTATTCTTTTCGAATGGGTCGATGGTCCTTTAATCCTGGCAATGAAGACTGGGGACTTCTTTTTGTTTGACGAAATTTCCCTTGCAGATGACTCTGTTTTAGAAAGATTGAACTCTGTATTAGAACCTGAAAGAAGTTTACTTCTTGCAGAAAAGGGTACCACCGATTCCGCCATCACTGCACTTGATTCATTTGAATTCTTTGCAACGATGAACCCCGGTGGTGATTACGGTAAGAAGGAATTATCTCCAGCCTTGAGAAACAGATTCACAGAGATATGGGTACCATCGATGAGCGACTTTAATGACGTTCGTGAGATTGTCGAAAGTAAACTCACCAACAAATCCTTAGTGGATGCGATTGTGAAGTTTTCTGAGTGGTACGGAGTAAAATTTGGAAGCGGATCTGCTGATCTGGGTGTGATTTCGCTTAGAGATATTTTGGCTTGGGTCAAGTTTATCAACTCCTGTGAAGATGACAAGAGCGCTTTGTTGCAAGGTGCATGTATGGTTTTCATAGATTCGCTTGGTACAAACAACACCGCTCACTTGGCAGAAAACGAAGTCAGATTGAACGCAACCAAAGTGGAATGTATAGCTGCCTTATCTCAGTATGCTGAAGTTAACCTTCTTCCCCTCTACAATCAACCAACAAATGTGGTTGTTGAAGAAAACTTGGTTAAGTCGGGATCATTTTCTATTCCAGTTGTGAATCCTTCACAGGCTGACAACTTTAACTTGCTGGCACCAACAACAGCCATGAACGCTATGCGTGTCATCAGAGCAATGCAAGTTCACAAACCGATTTTGCTTGAAGGTTCTCCTGGTGTTGGAAAAACTAGTTTGGTTTCAGCTTTGGCCAAGGTTACTGGAAACCCATTGATCCGTATTAACTTGTCCGAACAAACTGATTTGATTGACTTGTTTGGATCTGACGCTCCCACGGAGGGTGGAAAGACCGGAGAGTTCACTTGGAGGGATGCACCATTCTTGCGTGCTATGAAGCGCGGTGAATGGGTTTTGCTTGATGAGATGAACTTGGCTTCTCAGCTGGTTTTAGAAGGTTTGAATGCTTGTTTGGATCACCGTGGTGAAGCATACATTCCAGAATTAGATATGAACTTCCCTCGTCACGAAAACTTCAAGGTGTTTGCAGCTCAGAACCCTCAATACCAAGGTGGCGGAAGAAAAGGATTACCTAAATCTTTTGTTAACCGTTTCAGTGTCGTTTATGTTGATGTTTTGAAGCAGGATGACTTGAAGTTGATCTCCAATCACTTGTATCCAAGTATTGGAGAGGAAACAGTTGACAAGATTATTGAGTTTGTTTCTGCCTTGGAACATGAAGTAGTCGTCACAAAATCCTGGGGTTCTTCTGGAGGACCTTGGGAATTCAATTTGCGTGATACTTTGCGTTGGTTAGAGTTGTTGAGCTCTCAAAACTTAGCGCAAGACATAAGTGCACCAGACTTCTTTGAGATGATTGTCAGTCAGAGATTCCGTACTCCCGAGGACAGAACCAAGGCTCTTGAGTTGTTTGCCAAGATTTGGCAATCGGAGCAATCTGTAACAAAGAGGGATCCATACTTTTCGATTGCTGATAACTACGTGCAAATCAATGGTGCCACTGTCAAACGAAACGAGATTGTTCAGCACGTCTCTAAGACTGCCTTGTACCCACTTCAGTGTAACTTTGCAGCCATGGAAACATCCCTCCGTTGTATTAACAGCAACCTTCCATTAATAATCACTGGGCCTTCAAACTCTGGTAAGACAGAAATGATCAGATACTTGGCAAAGATTGTCGGCGCTCGTATTGACGAGTTTGCAATGAATGCAGACGTTGATTCGATGGATATTTTGGGTGGATACGAACAGGTTGATTTCACCAGAAGAATTGTCAAGTTAATCGATGAATTGTATGAAACTGTGAAGGACTTGGTGGTTATCAACTTCTCAAATGCTACCGACAACACGGTTTTATCCACTTCTATTAACTTCATCAACTATATGACACAAGAACACATTGGTTTGTCGAACTACGATCAATTCCACAGCTACTTTGAAAAGTACTTGAAGTTTCATTCCAACGATGACCTTGCCAAGTTGTTTGAGGAATCAAAGACTTTGAAAAACAAGATTGCTACGGATAAAAGTGTTAAGTTTGAATGGTTTGATGGTCTTCTCGTACAAGCGGTCACGAAAGGAAACTGGTTAGTTTTGGACAACGCCAATTTGTGTTCTCCATCTGTCTTGGATAGACTCAACTCCTTGTTGGAAACAAACGGATCATTGATTATCAACGAATGCAGCGAGGTGGACGGATCTCCCAGAAGTGTTAAGCCTCATCCAAACTTCAGATTGTTCTTAACTGTTGACCCAAAGTATGGAGAGTTGTCTAGAGCTATGAGAAACAGAGGTATCGAGGTGTTTTTGGATGAATTATCTTCAAGAACCACTTTACACGACCGCGAAGTATTGCAGAAAACTTCTGTAAGCTCCTTTGTCAATTCTGCATCGTTCAGTCTGTTTGCACAATTGGATGAAGTTATGGAGAAGTCGAACAACCTGGAAGCCGCATTGAACATTATCTTGGCGATCTTACCTTTCAAAAACTTCAATGCTATCAATGAATGGAGTAAAGTTATATTGAAGAGTCAGGAGTTTAGTGTCAAAACTAAACAGCTAACACTTCAAATTACTCAGATGATGAACTATGTGTCTGAAACTGGTATCTTAAAAGACTTGTACAGAACTATTCTGTCTGTTAATGAAAATTTACCTGGCCAGTTTATTGAGAATCAACTGGCGCATCCATTGTGGAATCCACACACTGTTTTTGCTATCAGCAAACAGTATCCAGCAATAACCACACTGGAGTCCAACTTCCTCTTTGAGGTTATTGGAAACACAATTAGTATGAATGCTACTTTATCAAGTATTAAGGACCAAGCATTGAACGGAAAGATCAATGATTTATCATACATCCAAAAATCTGCTGCTTTCCACTTGGGTAGAAATATCAAGAACCCTCCACGTTTAGAAGTATACCTCCTTGTTGAGAAGATCATGAACTTCATTGAAAAGGTATTCTTGGAGAACTTGGAAGCCACTGCATTCCAATCCAATGAACTTTACTACTCATTATTTGAATTGCAAACCATTTGGAAGGCACTCGTCGAATCAAGTTCTGAACGCAATGAGTCAAAGTTGAGAATTTTCCAGGAATTGATTGTACAATGGTGTGAGAGAAGCAGCGATAAAGTGCAAGTTGGTAAATTGCTTGAAAATGTCAATGCTTTCTTTTCCAAGTTGGAATTAACTAGTGGGTTCTCTATTGACAAAATTTGGGAGACTGTTAGAGGCGAGTATGCTGGAGATACGAAGGGTTGGGAGAACATCGAAAAATTGCTTACTTTAGCCAATGACTTTGATGAAGTTGCTCATGAACAGTTTCCAGAATCAGATGAGATTGTTTATGATCTCAGAATGTTGATAATTGACGTCTTCCAAAGCTTGAACACATCAACAACACAAGAAACAGACAGAGAAAGCGACAGATTTGATGAGATCTACGAAAAGTTGACTAACGGTATCAACACTCTCCGTGAGGTCTCTGAAAAGTTCCGTGTTAAGAGAAACAATGTGTTCAAACACGAATTTTCATTGGTGCTGAACTTTATTGAATCAAACGCTCAAACTTCGGAGGACATTGAAAAGGTCGTCAAACTTGCATCTTATGGTAGCATTGGTACAGTTTCATTATTGGATACCAAAGCAAACTTGATCAGTCCATTTCCACTGATAATAGCCAAGTTTTGGTGGCACCCGAAGGCTGTTTCTGGTTTGTTCTTGGATAACTTGATTTGTGGGGCTTTGACTAAAGTTCAAAACATTCCATTGCAACTGGGTAAATACATTCAACAATCCTTAGGGGATGCTCAGCAATTGTCTAATCAGCTTGTTGAACATTCCGCAAGCATCCTCAATGATCAAATTGCGACCTCAAAACAATTATTATTCAAGTGGGCACACAAAATGATTGACATTCACGCAGATACCTTCCTGATCGAACTTCCAGAAGAATTTTACTTTGATAAGTCGGGAGTTGAAGCAGTGGTAACCTCTGTTCAGTCATCGAATGATGAAAACTTCAAGGGAGTATGTCTCAAGTTTATCGTGCCTTCGATTGTAATTCTTGTTCAGGCAACGACCTTGTCTCACATTGGTAAAGCTTGGGTGTTGTTTTCATGTGGCGCGATTCAATTGTACGTTCCAAGCTCGCCATACGACCCTGCTGTTAGAGAACATGTTCTTTACAACAAGTTTCATGAACAAAAGTCTTCAGCAGCGACTCTCGCATCTGAATGGGTTTCAGCTAGAAGTATATTGAAAGGTGATACTGAGATTTTATTGGAAAGCTTGTTGAATTCGGATACTGATCAACCTGAGGTTTCTCGCCCAAGAGTGTTTAGAGAGGGATCTGTTGACTCCTTGTTTGAAGAATGGAAAGCCTTCTTGGATTCAACTATTGACATTGAACCAATCCAAAACTTATTAAAGAGTTGCGAGAATTGGGATCCCAACTCAGAGAAGAAGCATGACATGTTCCAGAACAACTCCGAACAATTCCTATTGCGTTTACACAAAAATTACTTGGTTTACTCGGACTTGAATGATATTTTGGCTGGCTTTGTATACGGCCTCAAGTTTGGTTTCCAATGTTTGATATCGAACCACAAGTCTGAATTTAGAATGGCTTCAAACTGGTTCATTGATGCTGGTGTACTTACTAGTTCGAACAGTGTTCAAAGAACTTTTGAGCAAGCAGAAGTGTTTGCCAAATCATTGGGCGTAAACTCGACATTGCCAGAGCAGATTATGACTTTCTTCATGAGACTATCCTTTGCTCACGATACTCAGGAGTTACTTGAGCAGTCTTTGAAGGTGTTGTATTACAGATGGTCTTTGCGTCGTATCAAAGATGATCAGGAGGCTGCTCAACTGGGTAGTTTGTACACTTTCCAGGATACCGATGAGTCAGATGAAGAATTCAAAAAGATGTTCCCTGACTATGAAGATATTGTTGAGATTGACAAAGAAACCACTGCAAATGAATCTTTTGAAGATATGTACTACCTTGTTGCAAAGGTATACATGGAGGAATTTTTGGAAAGAGAAGGAAAGGATCTCATCACCATTGATAAATTAGTTGAAGAAGGATCTGTCATAATGAACTTGGTTCTTAAAAACAGCGAAAAGCTTTCTCATTCCACGAACAATGCGTACGGTTTGGCCTCTATTTTGTTGAACATTTCCAAGAACTCAAGATCCTTCACAAGAGATGACGAAGAAATTGACTTTTACCGTGGAACTTCTCATAAGGAAGCTAAACGCGCGATCAACATTATCTCAACCATCCATTCTAGTGTATCGAAATTGTTAATTGAATGGCCAGAACACGCAACTCTTCAAAACATTGCTGAAGCGAGTGATGAATATCTTTCCCTTCCTGTGAAGACCCCAATTTCGCGTCTTTTACAAAAGGTGGAGCAGATCTACACATTCATTGCTGAATGGGAAAAGTACGCTTCAAGTCACGTCACTTTGAAGGAATATTTCGATCAGTTGACAGGAATTATCGTCAGCTGGAGAAAATTGGAGTTGTCAACTTGGAAATCATTATTCAAGCATGAAGAGGCAACATTCGAAAAGAAAATCGGTAAGTGGTGGTTCTATTTGTTTGAAACCATCATCGTTAACGAGCAAGAGGAGGGAGACCCTGTGAGTTTACTTTCAGCTCTTAACTTGTTTATTAGTCAGTCAACTTACGGTGAATACACCTGCCGCATGAATTTGATCAAGTCATTCAAGAACCACCTTATTCAACAGAAACTGAAAGACCTGCAATTGGCTGACTGTTTGTCCAACTTCATCCATTTTTATGAACAGTTTTCACCCTTGGTAGACGAAGCAATTATCGCTAAGAAGAAGACCTTAGAAAAGGATATTAATGAAGTTATTTTGTTGGCCAGTTGGAAGGATGTCAACATGGATGCACTTAAGCAGTCTGCTCGTCGTTCGCACAATGCTTTGTACAAATTAGTCAGAAAGTATCGCGCTTTGTTACAGACCCCTGTTAATCCATTGATTGAACAAGGGTTACAGGGAGAATGCAAACTGTACACCGAATTTAACATCCCTATTGTCGGAAGTGTGGAAGTTGAAAACTATTCTGAAGTGCTTAGTGAATGCACTAGCTTGCCAACTTGGTGTGAAAGACCAAAGCGTTTGCAAGACGTTTCTCTTGTTTCCAAGAACATGGAAATTTACGTTGGAAATGTTGATTCGACTGAATTTTCAAACCTCTATGGCTACTCCAAAACAATTTTACAAGACATGGAAGAGCTTAGAAAGGAAACACCGAAGGAGTTGAAGAAAGACAACAAGAAGATTATCGCTGCTTTGAAAACTCAAAAGAGAAAGTTATTGAGTGACACATTGAAAGAGTTGAAGAGAATGGGTATAAAGATGGCTGTTCTGGCTGAGACGATGCAATTGCAGTCTACAGTTAATACGATTTTGACCAACTCTGTCACTTTTGAAGAAACAGCATTTGACGAGAATCCATATTTCTACAGAATTTTGGACTTATTGCCTAGACTTAGAGCTTCTGTGTCAAGTGTTTCTGATGACGTTCCACCTTTGGATGCCCAAAAGGGTTTGGCAGCAGCCGAGAACTTGGTGCATTCTCTTATTCTCACAAGACAACCTTTAAGAAACTTGGGTGATGGCTTAGTGGAATTAGAGAGCTTGTACGGATCATTTTTGAAGTTGGCGCAGAGCAAATCGACTCTTACCAACGATAGACACCAATTTGCAACCTTGGATAGCATCAAGGTTGTCTTGAAGTGGTTACCTCGTGTTATTGACTTTGCAGTCACCATTGCAGAGGTCACTAAGAAGTCTAATTTAGGTCCTTTCATGAAAGCGAAGATAACCTTAACTGATTTGGATAGCAAGTTGAAGGTGGTGGATGACAAGAATGTGTTGACTGAAGAGGTTAGCGAGTTTATTCAAGAATTCAACACCTTCAAGGATGAATTTGAGAATCATTTAAGGCAATCCAATAATGGATTCGTTGCAGATATTGTTCTCGATTGGTTAGCTAGCAATGATAGCGTTACGCCGGAGGCTCCATCTGAGCTGATTTCAACAAATAAGACCACGCAGCTGGTTATGAGATTAGTTGATCAGTCACCATCTGTGACAACAAAAACGACTTTAGTTTCTTCGAGAACAAAACCAATCAAGTCTACACTTGAAGAATTAGAGTTGGCATTCCGTGAACTTGCAAATTCTATCTTAGTGTCAGTACAGAAGGTGACTACACAATGTACATCGGAAACTCAAATAACTGAAGAGGATGATGATTGGCTCAAGAAGTCTCAGAAGGGAATTTACAGCATGATAAAGGCTCTTCGTTACAGACAAATAACGAAGAGACTTAAAACATGTTTCTCCACTGTCGGCTCTTTGGATCATTCAGAAAGAACATCAAGTATCACTTCCGCTTTGGCAAGTTTCACTTTACCACTTCTCAGAGACTACTACAAGTTGTGCTGGGTTGTTGCTGGTAAAGCGAGAACAAACTATGTCGAAACTTCTCATGCTACATTCATCTTGTCAACAAGCTTGCACACATTGGCCACAAAGGGATTCTGTGAACCAGAACCACCAACCGAGCAGAAGGACGACAAAAACTTGACTGACGGAACTGGGTTAGGTGATGGCGAGGGTGCTGAAAACAATTCGAATGATGTTGGCGACGACGAGGATTTGTCTGAGCAAGCACAACAACCAAATGAAGAGAAGAATAAGGATGAAGGTGATGAAGACGAAAATGATGATGCTGTAGATATGGAAGGTGACATGGCTGGTGAATTGGAAGAGGTTAGTGATCAAGACCAAGACGATGCCGAAGAAGAAGATGAGGAAGACAAAGAAGAATTGGACGAAGAGGTTGATGACATTGACGACCTGGATCCTAACGCTGTTGATGAAAAGATGTGGGATGAAGAAGCTAAAGAAGACACTAAAGAAAAGGAGTCTGACAAGTTACCTGATAATTCTAATATGGATGACAACATGGAAGCTAATGAAGAAGAGCTGAATGACAAGAATGACAAACCACAGCAAGATGATGATAAACAGAAATTGGATGACAAAGAAGCTGAAGATGCTGAAAACGACGAGGAAGGTGACGAGAATGAGGAAGAAGATGTTGGTGAGCAAGAAGATGAAGTCAAGAATGACGAAAATGAAAAGATTGACGATCATGTTCCTGAAACCGAGACTATGGACTTGCCTGAAGATATGAACCTCGATGGTGATGAAGAAGAGAAAGATGAACCAGAGGGAGATGACATGGATGACATGGATGATGAAATTAAGGATGAAATGGATGACAAAATGGAGGTTGATGAAGAGAATCAACAGCAAGAGGAGGAAGAAACTGCTGATGCTGGTGAAGGAGAGGCCGACATAGAAGACGAAGAAATGGAAGAGGAAGTCGACCATGCAGAAGGTGGAGAATCTGAAGACAAACAACAAGATGAATCAGAAGATGCAGCTATTGAATCGGACGAAGAACTTGGTGAGAAGGATAACGAAGAAGACTCGAATGACCAACAGCAAGGTGAAGAATCTGCTGAGGGTATTGACGGAGCCAACGACGATAAAAATGAAGATGACTTGGACAAAGACACTGCCGCAAAGCAGGAATTTGGTGAGAAGGGCGAGGGTGCCGATAACCAAGTTGTTGAAGAGAATGACGACTTGGGTGCTACTGGAGGAGCATCCTCTGAAACTCAAGACCAAGACGAAAAGACTGAACAAGAAGACGTCACGCAAGACGATGCTCGTGATGAGGCTAAAGAATCACTTAAGCAATTGGGTGACTCGTTGAAGGAATTCCATCGTCGTCGTGAAGAAATCAAACAGGCTTCTGAAGATAAAGAGGAAGAACAAGCTGAGAAGGCAAATGAGAGACCTGATGAATTTGAGCATGTGGATGGTGAAAATGCAGACTTTGACACGCAGGCATTAGGTGCAGCTGACAAAGATCAGATTCAATCCATTGATGAAGACAAAGCAATTGACGATGAGAAAGAAGAGCAGATCAAGGAAGAGGAAATGGATGTTGATGAAAGCAAGACCTTTGATGAGAAGGCGGACGATGAAGTCAAGGACGCCGAAGAGATCAAGGACGAAGAGGCTGCGGAAGCTGACCCTGATTTTGAAGGCAAAACACAAGGCGCATTTATTGGAGAACGGAAGCCAAAGGATGAGTTGGAAGATGCCATGATCAACTCTAATCTTGTTGTCGAAACGGATGACGAGGAAATGGAGGAGTTGAAGAACATTGTCGATTCACTCGAAGGTTTGAATCCTCCAATGGATATTGAAACTGCCCGCGAGTTATGGAAACAGTCTGAGTTGTCTACTCAAGAATTGGCATCTGGATTGTGTGAGCAACTTCGTTTGATTTTGGAGCCCACATTGGCTACCAAGCTTAAGGGTGACTATAAGACAGGTAAGAGATTGAACATGAAGAGAATCATTACTTACATTGCATCTGAATTCCGCAAGGATAAAATTTGGTTAAGGAGAACCAAACCATCGAAGAGACAGTACCAAGTTATGATCGCAGTTGACGACTCCAAGTCTATGAGCGAATCAAAGTCCACCGAATTAGCATTCCACAGTATTGCGTTAGTTGCTAAAGCATTGACTCAATTGGAAGCGGGTGGACTCTCGATTGTTAGGTTTGGTGAAGACATTAAGGTTCTTCATCCGTTTGATAAACCATTCAACAACCAAGAATCAGGAGCGAGGGTCTTCCAGTGGTTTGATTTCCAACAAACACGTACAGACATGAAGCAGTTGTGTTCCAGATCCCTCAAGATCTTTGAAGATGCGAGATCTACAGCTCTGAGTGACTTGTGGCAATTGCAAATCATCATCTCTGATGGTGTTTGCGAAGACCACGAGACTCTTCAACGCATGGTTAGAAAAGCAAGAGAAGAAAAGGTGATGTTGGTCTTTGTTATCATCGATGGTATTTCCTCAAAGGAATCCATTCTTGATATGTCCCAGGTGAGCTATGTTCCAGACACGGCTGGCAACATGAAGTTGCAAGTGGAAAAGTACCTAGACTCGTTTCCATTTGAATTTTATGTTGTTGTCAGGAATATTAATGAATTGCCTGAGATGCTTTCATTAATTTTGAGACAGTATTTTGCAGAGATTGCCAATTTATAGATAATGTATAATAGAATTTTATTTTAGATGACGTAGTAACGAAAGCGAGAGTTGATTTAAACCACATCCATCCTACGGAGGTATATGATGTGACGCCATCGAGTTAGAATTTACGCTACTTTGAATGTGTAAAACCGACTCTTTCTACAATTCTGCTATACGGCACTACTGCTCTCATCAAGTACAAGGATCTGCTGGGCTCAACATTCCTTTATTTCCTCAACAGCTGTCGAGAAGAGTTTGGGTGCAAATTTATATGCAGGACCGGGTTAAAGCTCATCGATGAGTATTGTCAGCATATAGACATGTCTTTGGCGACTCAAGGTGGTTGTACCGAAGAAGAATCTACTTGAAGGCACCTTCCTTCAAGCTTGAAGTGGACACAGTGCTATTCTACGAGAAAAGTAAGAAGAACTGGCTTCACAAACACCATACCCGGGATCTACCTTTTAAAGAGCAAATATAAAGAGCACATTCCCAAGCATTGACAAAATTTAAAGTAATACATTAATATTAAACCAATTAACCATAGGAATTCAACAACAAGAAGAAACTAGACAATAATAGTTTGATTCTGCAGCCGAGCTCCAATATATACCTACCTCACTCCTAGAAGTAAGGCCCTTTCCTTTCCCAAAACCAATCAAGCCTTTTTGAAATTTTTAACCACCCTTGCGACGCAGATGGACATGTCATCTAGCTTGCCACCTTTGCTCAGGTTGTTTCCAAACTTTTCAGGCAATGCGTTGACTTTTTCGTTGTACGGAGTGTACGCGTAGTCATCGAATGCTATTTCCTTTGCCTTTTGCATGAGTTTGGTAGCTATTTGCTTCAAGCTGTTCTTCAGGTACTCGTCCACGTAGTGGACGATTTCCCATTCGTACAAGTTGTCTGAGATTCCATCTGAGCAGAGCACGATGATGTCGTTTTCTTTGAGTTTGACTGATTCAACCCATGCCATTTCCGAGGGCAACTGACCCAAGGTTTGAGTTCCTATCTGCTGAGGGCATAATTCGGAAACCAACTGTTCTTCGTTCGTTTTCACTATGGCTCCGTCCCTGATGATGTACAACTTGGAGTCGCCGATGCTGATCATCTTCAAGTACTCGCCACTCAACATTCCTAATACCAACGTCAGGGACCCTCTCAAGGCTTGTAAATCCATGAGATGGGACGTATGCAAGTATGAGTCGTCTAATATCTGGGCGATATCTCTGTTGTTGAGGTGGTGGGGCGTGTGCGACAATTTGTATTCTGTCATGAGTCTACTCAAGGTTTCCACCATCAGACGCGACCATATCCCACTTGAGCACTGTTCGCCTTTGGATTCCCAGCCAGACACTCCGTCGGCCACCGCAAGCACCGTTGGCGAAACTAACATGGCGTCATCGCCAGCTTTAATGGACAAGGTATCTGCAGGACTGCCATGAGGTCTTCTCTTGGGCAAAAGCGACGTCAAGTCCGTGGGGACAGTCAAGTCCGAGAGCGAGTGGATCATAGGATCCAGACGAGTCGAGTGATATGCGTACGAGTTGTATCCAAACTCAAACTTGAAACTGTCATTTGAAATCTTCTTCAACTGTTCTCGTGTGACCAAAGGATAATGTATGTACGGATGAGACTGCGACTCGGCAGTCACCTCGTCTTCGTCGCCCCTGGTCAACTCGTTCTTCAAGTCCCTCAAGCTCCCGAACTGCCCGAGAAAGTAGTGTCTAGCGCCACTGAACATCAGCTGGGTCGAGTAGGCCCTGCGGAGTGCACTCACACTCCGCTGTGCAATCACTTGCGTATGCACTGAACTCATAAATGCAGTTTTCTCGTGTATGCTGTAAAGTACCCTTCGCTCCAACGTCGCTCTCAATATCAACCTACTGAGAAGGTGTCTATCACTATGCACTTTGGTTAAAGAAAATGTTGCAATCAACTTTATATCTCTCTAAATTTTTAACGTGCTTAAAACATCGCGCAAAAAAAAATATTTCTTTTTGCTTCTCCGCCTTTGAGACATAATGCCATCCAGCGATGCGGGACTTGAGAGGGTTGGTTGGAGGATTGTACAGAGGGTTGGGAGGGGTTGTGAGAGGGAGACTAGACGAGATTGAAAAGTTGTGGTTGAAAAGTTGGGTCTTTCGTTCTGCAGAGGGTTTATTAGGGGACTGAATCTGGGGATGCAGAGAATGCATGTGTGCATGACGTAGGGACCAATATTGAAGGCCGTCTGTGCTGCTCTTGGCGTAGGAAGGAGCAACTTGCGATTTCAATGTTGATCGTGAGCGTCCAGAATGTTTAAGGAGTTTAGGGGAGGCTGGAACTACACTATTTGCTATATATTAGTAGTTCCTTGATTCTATTATGTACACGATGAATGACAGCACAGAAACCAGCCGCATTAGGAAACTGGTGGCTTAAGCGAAGGATACATGGAGAGGGGTCTGGAGTTTGAGGTCGTAGGAGTATGTGAGGGTGGGTTAGAGAGTCTGAGTAGATTAAGGAGCAGTTTATTCCAGAGATAAGAGTTTAAAATGACTTTGCAGTCACTGGAACTTGAGGGGCACAGCGAATATTTATAGTTCTTGAATTATGCACGACACGTATCATGGGGTCTGATTTTGCTGGTGGTGCAGAGTAAGTGGATAGTATCATAATTGGAAGAGTATGCTCAACTGTGTATGAGACATAAGAAGGTGACAAGAGGACGATGATGATTCCTTGGATTTTGGCTATTCATCAGTGTACTATTTGCTCGGACTTTGGTGAAATGGAGTAACAATCTTGACCCCTTCGGGTTTTGGTGATGGATATTATTTCATGAGTCTTAACAGCAGAGAATGGGTGCATTCAGCTCAAACAATCGTCCAGCTATTTTGCCTTGTAATTGTTCCCATCTTGTGCCTTTTGTATCTTCTCTGAATTTGCACCCATTTTTGATTATTTCTACAATGAAGTCGCTGTGAGAATGAATAGAAAGAATGAGTCTTGGAATGAACAAGGAAAAAGAATAGAGGAAGAAACGTTTCAAGTCACAGTAGTAATCTGTTCATTCTTAGCTTCTCTAAGTTGTTTTTTATCATGATGACATGAGGACTTTTTCGACTTCTCCAAAAGTCATGAGTTTATTCTCAAATACGCAACTTTCAATCTTCCCTTCTTTTAATACTTACATCCCATCTTAGTATACTATTATTCACAGATACACAATACTATAAAAATCCTAATCCCTTACTACAGCAGCATGGATAGCCTTGTAAGGAGGAGTGTAGCCAGTGTGGACTTTAAACTGTCTTTCACCCTGGTTCACCAACATCTCGACACCTGGAATCACATTCCACTTGAACTTCTCAGCAACCTTCATCACAGGCGTCACTCTAGGCTTGTACGCAGCTTCCAAGAGTGTTGGAGTGAACCCAACGTCAACACTCTTGCCCTTGTGCAACAACTTCTCAATCTTGGTCAACAATTTCTCGTCGATAGCTTGGTCTGCTGGAATGCACGAGATGATCAACAGAACTGGCTTCGAGGACTCAATTTGTTCCTCGGTGTCCAACACAACAATTCCATACTTTTCAGGGAACGACTTTTGGATCTCCTCCAACTTGGAACTGGTACGGTTGATCATGTAGATGGTCTTGCATCCCATCGAGTGCAAAGCGTAGACAGCAGCACGGGAAGTGCCTCCGCCACCAATCACCAACCCGTTGACTTGTGCGTACTCAATGTTTGGAACACCGGCTCTGGTGAACGATTGCGTGATGCCAACATGGTCGGTGTTGTCTCCAAACAACTTTCCATCATTTGGCACCAACGTGTTGATGGCTCCAATACTTTGAGCAGCATCAGAAAGCTCATCGGCGTACTTCAACAAGTCTAACTTCAATGGCATCGTGATTGCCAATCCTCCAAACTTGGGCTGGTTCTTGATCAACGTGTTGTAGACTTCCTCAGCATTGTTCGACTCAAATCTGTCGAACTTGTAAGGCAAGCTCAATTCTTGATACCCTGCATTGTGCAAAGGAGGAGAACGAGAATGTGCAATTGGCGATCCAACAACGTAAAACTGCTTCTCAACAAACCCGCCAATCTCAGCAAACGCCTTGTTGATTTGGGAGACTGTCAATTGTCCTGGAGCTGCCTTGAATGGCAACAAGTCGTGGGTAACTGGAGTCAACACGGTATTCAAGACACGAGACAACTTGCCTTGTTCACCCATGTTAATGGCAATCAATGGTTTGAGGGTGTTTTGCGATCTGAACTCTTCCAAAGTCAAGTTATCTTGCAACTGGGTGGCGGATCCAACAAACTTGACAACATCGGCATTGAACAAAACTGCTTGATTGTACTTGTTCTTCCACTCAATGTTGGTCCACTTCAATTCGGCCGTGACGTCATGGTGGGAAGCAATGATTCTGGTGAACTTCTTGTGCTTCAACACCAAGCTGATCAAGCTGGTTGGGTATGTCAATTGGACATCCAAGTATTCAACACCAAGCTTGATACCGAGTAACAACAACTTGGTGATGGTTTCCATATCGTTGTCGTCAATCTTACCACCTTGAGAGGTAGTTCTCACAGTGTAGATAATAGGCACGCTGACGTACTTTCTCAAAATGGCGGTTTGACCAGCAACATAACTAGGATCGAAGCTCTTCAACAAGTCGACTCTCAATTCGACAGCCTCACAGCCCAAGATCACTTCTTCCAATGTAGAGGTGGTTTCTTGCAAGTCAGGGTATGTCAAAGAGACAAAGGCAGATCTAGATGTTGGGATCTCAACTGCCTTCAATCCAGTGATAGTTCCAATATAGTTGGTGAACGAGTTTCTCAATTGCTTGAATTCAAGTTCGTTTTCACAGTGAGAGCTAAAGAAATGGTAGTTGGAGCACTCTTGGTACCATCCTTCTCTTCTCTGCCAAACCTCCAAGATCTCACTAACAAAAGCAGGTCTGGTGGTGTCTTGCGACAAGAACAGAACAGTTTCGTCGATATCACGGTGCAAGTGCAACACAATGCCCCTCTTCGTGTACTCTTTCAACAACTCTCTTGATTGCTTGCTTTCGACAATTCCACCACCAGTCGAAATAACGTAGCCTTGAGCATACTTGACAAGTGCTTCTTTGGCGATCTTAACTTCTTCTTCTCTAAACTTTTCCCAGCCGTGCTCCTTAATGAAACTTCTGATATCAGTTCCAATCATCTCTTCCAACACATCATCCAAGTCTACAAACTTGAATCCTAAGAAGGAGGAAATCCATTTGGATAAGGTTGTCTTCCCTGCGGCTCTCATTCCAATTACGACAATAGACTTATTTCCATTAGAGTCTTCTTCGTGGGCAGCACTTTCTTGCTTGGAGGAGAGAGGGAGCTCGTGGCCGTCAATCTTTACATTGAACTTGGTATGCAAGGTGTCCCACCATCCAGGCCATGTCTTACCAGTACAAGATCTTTCTTGAATCAAAACAGGTTCTTGACATAATCCCGCCAAAAGTGAGAAGGACATAGCGACTCTGTGGTCGTCGTAAGACTTCACTCCTCTTAATTTAGCCGATGGTGTCTGCAAATCCTTACGGTTGACACCATGAATTTGAATACCATCTGGTAATTCACTGGCAGTCACACCAAACTTGGCCAACTCACTAACCATGGCAGCGATTCTGTTGCATTCCTTAACACGCTGGTTGGCAATTCCTGTGATCGAGGTAGTTGTGTTCTTCAGCTGGTCCTTTGCGACAGCAGCAACCACAGACGCAGTCAAGAAAGCGTCCGTCATTGGCTCCATGTCGACGTGAGGCAATGGTAACAACTCACCGCGAGGAGGTCCAGTGACTGTGGTAGATGTGGCAGTTTGTTCAACCTTACATCCCATTGGTCTCAAAACATCGACAGCGAATCTGGCATCTCCCTGCAAAGACAGAGAACCAATATTGGGGATGGTGCAAGTAGAACCTGTGAGTGCAGCGAAAGCCAATGGGTAAGTAGCAGAAGAGGCGTCAGACTCAACAGTGTATTCCAGAGGATTTACGTAAACACCTCTTGGAATGTGGTAGGTGTAAGCTTCAGTGGTTGACTTAGTAACAGTGATACCGAAAGATTTCATCATCTCAATAGTCATGTCAATGTACAATTGAGAGATTGGCTTTCCACCAACAAGCGATAAAGTGACTTCCTCTGCAGCGTAAGGTGCGCACATCAAGATGGACGAAACGTACTGAGACGAAATGGTGGCAGCTAGTTCGATTCTTCCACCCTTTAGACCTTGTCCTGCTTGTATCTTCAAAGGAAGAGAACCTTCTTTGTTTTGGTATTCAATAGTAGAACCGTTTGCTCTCAAGGCATCCACCAATGGACCAATTGGTCTTTCTTGCATTCTGGCATTACCAGTCAACAAGACGGTGTTGGATTTTGACTTAGGGTTGGTTCCTACAAGAGCCGCTACCGTGGTCAAGAATCTGGAGGCAGTTCCTGCGTTTCCCAAGTAAATCAGTTCGTCATAAGCGAGCATCAGTCCGCCGTTACCTTTCACAACAATGGTCTCACCGTTGTCTTCGGTACTGATTTCAGCTCCTTTGAGGGCAGCAACCGCATCCAACATGTGCTTTGTGTCGTCCGAGTGTAACAAGTTCTTGACTCTCACAGTTCCGGTACCCAATGCTGCCAATATTAATGCTCTGTTTGAAATGGACTTAGAACCTGGTGGAACCACAATGTTCTTGGTTGGAGTTTCCTCAGGGTTGAATGGGTGCACCAACACTTCGTCGGTTAACACGAATCCCAAATCTTGTTTCGAGATTTGGTGTGCTTTGAGTTGGTAGCACTTTCCGATGCACTCGAGCAACACGCACTTGATTTTACTTCCGTCGTTCTTCTTGTCAATGGCCATTTTCTTCAATAACACGTCGAGGGCCAAGTTGTAACGTTTAGCTCCAACCTTTGGCAAGAAGGTCTTGTCATCAACCGAGACAGGTAAACCGTAGGCAGCAAGGCACTTGGATAAACGTACCACGGCAGCGGGGGCCAAAACACCTACGTATCTGGCCAATTCAGCTTCCAATATCATACCAATAGATACACATTCTCCGTGTAATGCTTCTGGGGTCAACACTGCCTCAATGGCATGGCCAATGGTGTGGCCAAAGTTCAACAAGTTACGCAAACCAGATTCTTTCTCATCACTAGAAACAACGCTGGCCTTGACTCTAATCGAACCCAAGACCGTCTTAATCAAGTCGGCTCTGATCAGCAGTAAGTCTTTTTCTTGGTTTTGGCTATTCACAGCGGACAAGAAGGCTGGTGCAAACTTTTCTAATCTGGAGAACTCAGCTTCGTCCCAGATGGCTGCAGTCTTGACAACCTCAGCCATTCCGTTTATGAACTGTCTGGATGGCAATGTCTCCAAGAAAGAAACATCGGCAAAAACGTACTCCGGTTGGTGGAATGCTCCGATAAAGTTCTTACCCAATGGAGTGTCGATGGCGGTCTTTCCGCCAACAGATGAGTCTACCATAGCCAAAAGAGTGGTTGGGACTTGGATGACACGTACACCTCTCATAAAAGTGGCTGCAACGAAACCAATCATGTCACCGATAACACCACCACCCACAGCAAGAATAACAGTGTCTCTGGTACAGCCTTGCTGCAACAAAAAGTCCTCAACCGAAGCCTTGGTCTGACGACTCTTGTTGTTTTCGCCTGGAGGAACATTAAATGTGAGCAAACGAGACTCAGGCTTGAGCTGAGCCAATTTGGCCTGGAACTTGGTCACCAAAGCAGTGTAAGGCTTGGTAGACGACATGTTGGTATCTGAGATAATTACGTAGGTCGAAGAAGCCTTGTTGGTAAGGACCTCCTGGACAATATGGTCCTGAATCCCATACCCAACGTGGATAGTATCACTACCCAAAATTGAAACCTTTTCAACCTTGGACATTGTTGTTGAAAGCTTGATTGAATTTTTTCATTTTTTTCATTTTGAAAGGTGAGTCATGGGACTCGGATTGGCCTACTCCATGAAATACTCATTTGGCTCATAGGGTGAGCTGAGGTGAGTATTGTGGCAGTGGGTGCGATGAGATCTGGTAGTGAGGCAGAGTGAGATCAATGAAGAGTGATTTGGGTTGGTGAGGTATGTCTATTTGAAACTGGAGTCTACATGTAGAGAGTGCAAGTTGCTTATGGAAAGAACAATACGATAAGATAGTTATGATTTTACAAAGTTCAGTATCTAGTTTCAGTGCATAGACTAGACATTGGTCGAGTATATATCTGTAGATGGAGAGGAAGGGTGGAGGAGATGTACCATGAAATATATATACTTTAGTTGATGAAGATAAGAGGCTGAAAAGGGAATTGTTTAGCAAGTAAAGTCAGACTGTTGCAGGACAGTTGTATGGAGAGAATGATAGATGCATTAATTGGTATTATTAGGTAGTTGTGTTGGTTGTGCTTGTTGTACTTGTAGTTCTTACTGTACTTGTTGTTCTTACTGTACTTGTTGTTCTTACTGTACTTGTTGTGCTAGTTATGAGTCAAACAAGTCATCTCGCCTATTTTGTGGGGTTGCATGATTAGAGCTGGTTCTCAATTCTGACAAAGAAATGAGACATTAGAATAGTGGGCGATCATGCAACAAGAAAAGAACAATATGAAAGCAATCACCACTCACCACTCACTTCCCCAACTTTATGCGCTCTCTTCACCACCTCTGATCTTCTTCCTCTTTGCACTCAACGTGCTCATCGATATTGCTTCATACCAAAGGTCATTTCAAAACTAATTAAACTGCAGCTGAAATTTAACTCAATGATATCCTTCATTGCATCCTCCCTCCTCCCCGGTTCTTTACTCTCTCTTCACCATCTTGTAAGTTTTCAGCAAGCTGGTACCTTTTGTATCATTTGCAGCCACTGAAAAAAGGTGTGGCACATTTTTACAAAACTAAATCCTCGTTCAACCTCAACACCATCTCATAATGTCTGCTTCATCTCCTGAAATCGTTCAAAAGGTTCAAAACTACATCAATTCAAACCCTGTTTTCATCGGTTCTACCGTAAGTATGCTTTAACACCCAGTCTTGGAAGTGTACTAACAGCTGTAGACCTGGTGCCCTGATTGCACTGTCACCAAGGCCTTGTTCGCCAAACTCACAAACAAGGCCGCCGTGGTTGAAATGGACGTGGTGGAAGATGGTGAAGCTATCCACACATACTTGAAGGAAATCACTGAGCAAAACAGATACGTCCCAAAGGTCTTCATTGGAGGAAAGTTCATTGGAACTGACACAGATGTGCTCAAGTTACAAGAGGAGGGAAAGTTAGAAAAACTTATTGCTGAAGCTTCAAAGTAGTAAGGTTAAATTGTTAGAGAGTCTTTGGTATTCGCTATTGTATTACTTGCATGCTGGTATTATCACACTGTTATTGAACAAATAAATGCTATGAAGAAACTTGATGATGCCATGGGCATTTTGTCCACAATATTCCAGAGTTAGACCCCAGATGAACGTAGTAATCTCTGAGCTCTTGTACATTTCACCAGAACGTCTGATCTTGCGTTTTTTTGGCACGTTATGACAATCTATACATACTAAAAGTACTGAACACTCCGATGTTTCCCTCGTCTCTCACTTATTCTACTAGCTAGATAACCATGAGACATTGCTGCATATGAATACAAAGTACATTAAAGGTACTTTGGCAAAATTTCCTTGATATATGTCAAACAGTCTTCCTTTGTTTTGTCTGGATTGTCCAATTGCCATACCAATATCTCGCTGTTAATGCGTCCCATCCATGGACCTGGTTTACAGTTGAGTTCTTTCGACAACTGTTTTCCATCAATTATCAATTTCATGTTATGCACATTCTCCAAGCCCAAGGACCTAATACTCCCAGCAAGTTCATTGTACTTTTTGATCTGAACTTCAAGTACTTTGGAGATTTCTTTGTCAACCTCAGGGATACTCTGAGGTTTAGGCTCAGGTTTATAGTTTTCCATTTTCAATGTAAGAAGAGGTTGCAAGCAGTCCACAAATAAGTTGAACAACATGTTTAAGTCTTGGAACAGTCCGAATTTTCTCAAGTAAAGGCCCAATTCTGATCTTGGAAGTGTGCCATTCGACAAGATTGCCAATATTTCTCCAGATTCTGTTCTGTTGTTGATTAATGAAGTCACTTTTTCAACATCATGGTTGCTCGACTTGAGGCCGCCTCTTAAAAGGACATCGACTATTTGACCCTGAGCTTGTCTTTTTTTGCCGTTAGTTTTGAGGATCACTTGCAGTTCGTAGGGATAGAGTGTTACTGCGTACCACCAGGCTCGTTGCATTTCTGTGTCCCCGTTGAAAATGCTCTTGTAGATTCTGTGTACTTCTGATGATTCTGGCAACGACGACACATTCTTGATGAAAATGGGAAAGAAGTATGACAATGCTGTGATGTTGGGCTCAACCTTATCTCCTGCAAGATGTACCTTTTGCAACACTTCTTTGCTATTCATCTGGTTCACCGCTTCGGTCATGTCACCGAACCCAAAGATGGAGTTGGTTAAGCCGGAATAATTAATCAACTGTAATCCGTACGCAGGGTTCTTGCTGGTGAGGATCTTTTCCACTTCAATGCCTACACGTTCTCTGCTGATCTTGTGTAGTAAAGTATACTTGACTTCATTGGTCCCCATGGCTTTAAAGGTGTCCACATCGATTACGTAGTTCAATCTGCTTGCAAATCTGATCAACCTGAGAACACGCAATGGGTCATCCAAGAATGTCTGAAGTGGTTGTAATGGAGTACGAAGTATTCCCAGCTTCAAGTCTTCCAATCCTCTATTCGTGAAATCTTCAATCTTATCCTCGTTAATGTTGTAGAAGAGAGCATTCAAGGTAGCATCTCTTCTCATTGCGTCCTCTTGCGGAGTCCCGTATTTAATAACTGGAACCCTACTATCTTCGGTGTATGCTTCGGACCTCAAATTGACAAAATCAATGTCTAAATCGAACAATTTGGTGGTGCATGTCTCCAAGTGCTTTGACTTTTCTGGGTTCTTCTTGATTGTATGTATTGTAGTTTTCTTGAATGACTCATCCTTAGTTTCATCCAAGTACGTGTACAAGCGTGTGGCAAAGTCTTCCCCTGACAAATGGTTAATTGCAATATCTATATCATTACTCTCGATCCCTAGAAGTTTGTCTCTGACCCACCCACCTGTGAACCTCAAGACCAATGGGTCATCGCTGCTCTTTGCATTGTAGTGGTCGCAGAACTCAACCAAAAGATCCCTGATCTTCGTCTCAGTAGAATTAAGACTAATCTGGCTCATTAAACGGATGTACGTGCGATTGATACTATGTCGGTTCTTAATCAACTGTTGGGTTCGAATAATTCGACAAAACAACATATACGATGAGTTTTTCAGTTTGATGATTCACAAAAATTGGATCAAAAATCAGAAGAACGTAGACGAGGGGGTAATTCTACGTACACTCGCTCTGAACATTAAAACAAAGCTGAGTCAAGGCATTGATCTAACTGGTGACTCAGAGAGTCACACATTCTTTCAAGGCTAGCGTGCTAGGAGGAAGAAAAAGGAGCCAAAAAAATGAGTGGTACGGGAATCGAACCCATGGCACTTGCTTGGAAGGCAAATATGTTACCATTACACCAACCACCCTTTTTGTTGAAAAATTAGTAAAGACTGAAGTTGTGATGTATCGGATAAATTCATAAATCATACATTTTTTGCTTGTACCTACTTGTAGACCACGATCCTTCTTCAATTATAGCATCCTAAGGTATTTCCATTAATTTTTATCAACAAAATGAGAATCCACATTTTTTGGAGTGAAAATACCCAAAGTTAGAATACCAGAAGATGAATGCTCAGCAGAACCAATAAGTTGTGAATGGCTGCAACTTACTTTATGATTAAGAATACCCTGACGGCATGAGAAAGCTCCTCTCTACAATCATTCAGCTCTTAATTTATTAAAACAGGTCTAACAAGAGAAAACTCTTTATACTATGGAACAAACAATGGCGAACCATCAAACAAAAATTGGAGGGTTGTGCTACCGTACAATAAACGATATTCTTAGTTTTTGTATTCAATACACGTCATGAAATGCTAAATGATGATGAATATCTCTTATTCATATCAATGAACGTAAATTAATGAAATGAAGATGTAGATGAGATGATGAAGTGTTATTTAGTCCTTGGACTTCTTCTTCTCCTTCTTCTCCTTCTTTTCTTTCTTTTCCTTCTTTTCCTTCTTCTCCTTCTTTTCCTTCTTTTCCTTCTTGGACTTCTTGTCGTCTTCTTCTTCGTCATCTTCTCTCTTTCTCTTCTTGTCCTTCTTGTCCTTCTTCTCCTTCTTAGACTTCTTTTCTACAACTTCCTCGGTTTCGGATTCTTCATCGTCAGAGTCGGCTTGCGCTGGTGCGTCGGCATCGGCGTTGTAAGCACGAGCTTCGGTTATGTCAATCTTTGGTGCGTCTCTGACAACCTTGGAGGTAGTTCTCAAGTCACGTCCTTCCAAAGCGCTCAATCTGGATTCAACCTTGGCTCTAACTTCCAAGCCAAAGTCGCCCGAGTCGTCACGCTCTTCGGCAAGCGAGTCGTATCTCAAGGCTACGGCAGCCTTGGCGGCCAATACTCTGGCAATCTTACCCTTGTTCTTACCGGAGGCTTGTCCCACGAGCGAGGCGTGGTATAACAAACCGTACTTTGGTGTGTCGTGCTTAGTCTTCAAGGCTCTGAATAAAGCCTTTTCAGCACCCAAGATTTGGATGGTGGATGCTGGGGCCTTGGCAAGCGAGGTGAGCGAACCAGAGTGTGCAATCAATCTGGCACCGACCAATTCGCCAACCAAAGCAGTTAAGTTTGGTGCGATGGCCTTCATACGCGAGCTCAAGTAGTTGGACAATTGCTCTCTGTATGCGGCAAAGTCCACAATCTGTTCGGCCAAGGCTCTGATGTTCTCCAAGTCGATGGCAGTTATTTCGGTACCCATACTGACTTCGGCAGCAACCTTGACTTGTTCTTCAATTTCTTCTGGGAGGATTTCCGACAAGTCGGTTTCGCTGGCGTTGGATCTAACACCCATGTGCAAGATTATTCTGGCGTAGGCCACAGAGTCGGTGATCATCTTGGCCAACTCTGGAAAGTGCCATCCGTACCATTCCTTACATCTCATTGCGTAGGTGTTCAATTCCTTGTCCAAGTCGTCGAGCAAAGCAATGGCCTGCACAATCATGGTGTCCACCTTGTCGGCAGAGAACTTCAACTTGTGACGGCCAATCGAGTGGGCCAAACCAAGAGACATCTGCTTCAAGGCAGAGTCGTCCAAGCCAGGCAACAACTCAGGCAAGAACTCCTTGATGGCTCTGTGCAAATCTAAAGAGGCAGCGTCGGAAACAACACTCAAGTTGAGTCCCAACTTGTTGATGGCGTTACCCAACTTGGTTTCCGAAACAATCAAAGTGGCCTTCTTGTCGTTCTTGATGTTCTCCAACATAGCCTGCAAGTTCTCAGATACACGGCCCTCGATGATGGCATTAGCCTCCTCCAAGGCATTGGCAGCAGACTGGAACTTTTCAAAACGATGAATCTTGAACTGCTCAGCAACCTTCTCGGCGGAGTTCAAGTCCTCAATCAAGGTGGTCGACTTATGGATCTTCTTGTCGGAAGCCTTAAGCAAGGCATAACCGGCTGCGGTTTCAGTCAAGACGTAAGCCATGGTATTGGTAGGGGATGAGAAGAGTAGAAATTGAAAAGTCGATGAGATGCAACAAAAAAAAAGTGAGGGCGAAAATTTTCCAGAGCGACAGAGATGGGACAAAAGAGACAGGCGCTATTGTGGTATGGATGTTACGATTTGCATCCATTGGGATGAGATGGAGTGAGATGGAGTGAGTTGGTAGAAGGAGATGCGGATGTGTATGAAGGGGATTAGAGTGGAGTGAAGTGGTTGGCAGTGAGAGTGGAAGGAAGTAGACTTTGTAAGTTGGGAATGACACTGAGTGCAGATCAAAGTATGAACTATTTAGTGATCAGGAACTGGCTAGAATGTACTGTATGAGCTTTAAGGTGCTGCATTTTAGCCTGTGGAGGGTACTAGATTTCAAACCTACGAAAATACAAACGGTTCAGGAAATAGGAAGTGCTAGAGGTTTTCGGTAGTGACTACTACAACTGGTCTAGCTCACTCTGAGAGTATTATCTATGAGCCTGATCCAGCAAAAGAAGCATCTTATTCTGAGCTCAGGAGTAAACCTTATCATAGTTCTTCACTTGAGTATTCCTTTCCAGTTCCAGCATTAACTTGTATCCTTCTCTTCAGGTGTATCACGTGCTCTTCTGATTAGAATTTCAACACGAAACGGTTGATAAGAACTTGACGTGAACTTTTGAATGTCTAAACACGAGAGATTTTGATTCGTCTTTCATAAACTCGTAGTTCAAGCTATTGATTGAACTCAGCCAGAAGCTCAGTCGAACTTCTCTTTTATTGTTTTATACACTTTAATCTCAAGGCAGTCAATGCCTTTAACATATAACAATGCTCCTCTTAACTGACGTATCTCAATTTATTCCTCCTCTGCTTCGCTTCAATTTTATCTCTCATCCTCACTTCTCATCTCTAACTTCTGTCTATCTTCCCTATCTTGTTTTTTATCTTCGCTGTCTTCTCTCCAGTTGAAAACTGGAGTACGATCGATTTGACCTGCATACATCCCAATATCTTTCACCTTGGACGCGTACAGACTCAATATATCAGCGCCATGCTGAAGAGAGTTCAACCTGACGAAACTATCAGACCCACAAAGCGTAGCAGCAAGCTACGTTATCATTTTGGTCCTGTGGATACTTTGACAGGTCCTCCCAAATCATCAAAGGCATCAACATTAAATCCACAACCAAATCATTCACAACCAAATCATCCACCACCAATATTAGTGCCAGATCAGGACGAAGACCAACCGCAAAGCAGTCTCATGATACCTGGTCCAGTTAAGCGAATCAACAGAGAGGAAGATCTCGACCACAACTTGATCACTTTTGACCAGCATCACAGCTCGGATGACAGTTACGAAGGAATAAGATGGCGCACGAGTCCACGTCGCGTCTTGAGGCGAGATGGACTACCAAGCTCTCCATTACGACCTTCCAATCCAAAGCTGTCGCCTAGCGGAAACTCCAACCCGTTTGACCTTGAAATAGAAAGAACACCCAGATTGAAAAGAACAGTCTCGGAAACCTCGCCTTCAAATAAGATAGACATTTCGCCAACCTTGAGCAGGGCAAAGTCAAGCGGGCTCGACCATCTAATAAGATCACGAACTAAGCATAGAAGTTCAGAGAAATTAGACAAACCCCCCATCAATCTTAGTTCGTGGATAGACAAGTTTGAGCTGTCAAAACGACTGGACACAGACTTGGTTTCTGACGCAATTCCAGATTTCGTAGCTAAACTGACTCAAGAGAAGGAGACTCCTGAAGAACTCAATGATCTGGACGATCCTTTTAGTGATGATGATGAAGATTTATTGCATGCACTCGAAACACAAGTTCGGGTGACTCTGAGAAAACCCTCGCCTCAGGTAGAGGTTGCACCACTGGAAACTCAAATTCCAGTTGCTGAAGTTGGAAGTGACTTCTCAGAAGAACCACAGCCAAAAGTTGCTTCAGCAAGTAAACCTCCTGTGAAGGAAGTTGCTGATATTGGAAGCGACTTTTCAGAAGACCCATTTAGTGATACTGACCCATTCAGTGATGACGACCAAAAGTACGTGGACCCCAAACCCGAAATATGCATACCCCTGTCACCAAAACGTGCTCCAAAGTTGACTAGATCGACCCCAAATCTCAAACTGCCATTGAGAAAGGCGCAACTGGATGTAGTCCCTCCCACACAAACGTCGCTCCTGGCACGAGATCGAATTCACGCAAACTCGTTCCAACAAACTATGCAAAACTCGAAGCTGAAGCAATCTACCTTCCCCAAAACCGAAGAGGACGATACTAAATTAGCATATTCAAGACCAGACTTGAAAAGATACCAAATAAAGAGCATTATGGAGAGAAAATACGGAACCAACATGGACATGCCTCAACTCATCATGGATGTGATTGAGTCAGAACTGAGGTATTCTAAGATTATAGTACGTGGAGAGTATACAGAGCTTGAGTTTTCTATTGGGGATATACTTCATATCATTATCTCCAACCCAGAAAACCCCAGGTTGATTGACGATGTGAACAATTTGCTCATTTTGAACCCGGACGTATTGCTCAGTGCAACTACAGTATCACAACAGTTGACGTGTCCACGTAGAACGGTGCTCCAGCAACGATTTAAGTTCCCAGGTACGCTGTCTATTCCTATTATTATTGGGGAGATTGTGCATGCCATATTTCAAGATTGCATGGTTTCTGAAATATGGACAAGACCTTATATCTTGAAGTTGTTAGAAGCCAACTTGGATCTTTATAGACTAAGCATATTCAGTGTTGGTGATAAAATTGACTCTATCAGACAAGAAATACTTGAGAGCCATGTCCCCATGATTGAGAACTGGTTCCAACGCTTTTTCAAGAAGCAAAGAATGTCTCAATCTAATGAAATTCCACTGGGACACAACTCTAACGTCCAGTTTGGACTTGAGGATGTTTTGGATATTGAAGAGTCTATTTGGTCACCCACCTATGGAATTAAAGGTATCGTTGACGCAACCATTCAGGCAACGATGGTTACAAAAGACGGCTCAAGTACGCAGTTACTTCCACTAGAATTGAAAACAGGCAGGGAGAACATTAGCCACCAAGGACAAGCGTCGCTCTATGCGCTTTTGTACAAAGACAGGTACGACGTTGACGTGAACTCGTTCTTGTTGGTCTACACCAAGGAAATGATCACCAAGCAATGTAACATCAGTGTCGTTGACCTCAAATCTTTGATAAACTTGCGCAACAGGCTCACCAAGTACTTCATCGGCACAAGCAGAGAGTTACCAGAGTTATTGAAGAGAACTACATGTGACCAGTGTGCAATTCAAAGTCCATGTATGGCCATCAATAAAATGTATGAGAATGGCTCTGCCGATGAAAGTGGGCTTCCAATAGAAATGTACCAGGAGCTAACACGTCAATTGGATGGAAACCCTCAGTACCTGGAGTTTTATAATTATTGGGACGAGTTACTAGTTCACGAAGAAGCAATATCTCAAAGGATAACCAAACTCATGTGGACACTCACGGCCAAGCAAAGAGAAGAAACCGACGGCTTGTCGATAGGACTGTTGTTGATTAAGAATTCCAACGATAAAGTCGACTTGCAAACTGAGTTCACCTATGTTTTCGAAAGGCAGGATGACATACCCGCGAGTCACATTACGCGGTATGATCGCGTTATTGTCAGTGACGAGGCAGGTCACTTTGCGATTGCTAGAGGGACCGTGAAATCCATAGGACCCAAGTTGATTGTAGTGGGTACAAACAGAAGAATAATTGATGGAAGCATGAGCGAGGCTGGGAATTTCAAGAGCGTTTTGAGGAAAGGCTCTGGCGGAAAGCATAAACTGTTCAGAATCGATAAGGACGAGATTTCAAGGGGGATGGGACTTGCAAGATTTAA
This sequence comes from Kodamaea neixiangensis, assembly GCA_030565385.1. NCBI lineage: Eukaryota > Fungi > Ascomycota > Pichiomycetes > Serinales > Debaryomycetaceae > Kodamaea > Kodamaea neixiangensis. The sequence continues at coordinate 93,286 of JAJMBT010000018.1, read as the reverse complement.
CATCCTCAACTTATTTCTTATCGAGGGAGATTCGAAAAGACGGAGGTTAATTGTTGACCAAGTGCAGCCTAAGTTTCTGGAATTGCCCCTTCCATTCAAGGTAAACAAGACTTTTAATCCAGACCAAGTCGCAGTTTTAGAAAAAGCCCTTAGGGTGAACGACTATGCATTGGTATTGGGTATGCCAGGCACAGGCAAAACAACTGTCATTGCTGAGTTGATCAAGATTCTTGTAGCCAACAAAAAGACGGTGTTGCTTACTTCATACACCCATTCTGCTGTGGATAACATCTTGCTCAAACTTGAGGGAATAGACATCTTGAGGGTTGGGTACAAGTCGCGAGTCCACAAGGACATTCACAAGCACCTCATAGACGGTGAAGACATTAGAACATACCAAGAGTTTTTAGATGCTTACATGCGACCACCGGTAGTAGCATCCACTTGCTTGGGCATAAACGACATAGCATTCAACTTGAGACCGAAGTTTGACTACTGTATTGTGGATGAAGCGTCGCAGGTGTCGATGCCAATTAGTTTGGGTCCAATCGCTTTTAGTGATAAGTTTATACTAGTGGGAGATCACTTTCAATTGCCTCCCCTTGTCACACACACCAATGCTCGGGTTAGAAAAGGTTTGTCGCAGTCTTTATTCAAGATTCTTGCTGATAGTGCACCAGGTGCAGTTGTTGAGTTGACCTATCAATATCGAATGTGCTTTGAGATTATGCAGCTTTCCAATGTGTTGGTGTACAATGGCCGGTTAAAGTGCGGATCCAAAGGGGTTGCTGAGCAGTCGCTAAAGATTCCTTCCCCTGCCAACTTGAATGAGCACAGCAAGAGCCATGGGTGGTTGCATGATATTTTAGAGCCGAGCAACAAGGTTATGTTCTTAGATCACGATTTGGTTACACCATACTCTGAACGTAAACTTGGTGATAAGGTTGACAATCCGTTGGAGGCAGAACTTGTCCGTCAGACGATTGAAGGAATGTTGGCCTGTGGAGTAGCCGAGAACCAAATTGGAGTTATCTCCTTCAACAGAGCACAGCTTCGTCTTCTTGGAAAAACTATGAGTGCAAGACCAGGAGTTGAAATCTTGACTGCCGATCAATATCAAGGTAGGGACAAGGAATGCATTATTGTTTCGCTTGTCCGCTCCAACCTGGGTAGAATAGCGGGAGATTTGGTTCAAGAGTGGCAAAGAGTTAATGTTGCAATCACCAGAGCAAAATGCAAGTTGATCATCCTAGGCTCACGGCAAACACTTCACACTGCAGACACAATTAAAACATTTTTCAACTTACTAGATGACCGTCAGTGGATGTACAAACTTCCTAGAGGCGCTGACAAGCACTATCATTTTGAGAGTCTTGCAGGCAATCAACTGCAGAGTTTTACTCCACCTAAGGTGGTTCAGAACACTCATGTATTACGGCAGGTAGTTGATAATATGTAGATTGTATATTAATGAAAGCTATTTAATGCCTACCTCACCTGATTTACAAGGTTTGCCTGATCATTTCGGACTCTTCTTGCATTTCGTACTCTCTGTACAAGAACGAGTCCCAAGATCACTACGATTATTCCAAAGCTGAAAAGGTCCTCTGGGTAAAATTCGTCATCTTCTTCAGGGTAATCTGTTCCCTCGTGGTGTGCTCTGGCCTTTTCAGCGCCTTTATCTCTATCATTGCCCAGTGTTGATTTTTCAGACTTTTTGAGGCTGCCAAACCAGCTCACCTGTGGGCTGTGGTTTCCCTTCGATCCACTGAATAAGTACTTGAGACGTAATCTGAATAACGCCCAGCTGATAGGAAACGTGAGACTGAATTCATTCCCTCTCTCGGGATCAACGTTTCTGTATTCTCTGCTCAAGTCGTAGTATCTTTTGGCCAAGAAGAAGTCCACGGTGTTATTTACTGGCCCCAAGCCATACTCGTACATAAGTGCCAACTTATATGAACCGTGCAGGGAGTGTTCCTCAGCTGCTCTCTTGTAGTATTCAAAAGCCTTATTATGGTCTGCTGAGACATTGGCCAGGACCACCCCATCGAGGTATATGTCTCCCAATAAAATCGCTGCGTCTACGTTGTTGAGTGCTGCAGCCTTCTCTAAGTATGCTACTGCTGCTCTTACTCTCTTTTCGGTGAAAGATTTCTTTTGGCCAGACTTGATCAATGGCTGAAGTTGGTAGAGAAGATAGGCACTGGATACCTGAGCTCTTTCCATGCCTTGTTCAGCTGCAATCAGGTACCCGATTAATGCATTCTGGTAGTTTCCAACCACAAGCTGTTCAAAAGAATATTTCATGTGTGGAACCAGAATCCTCTCCAAGTTTTCTGTAAAGTACTTGTAGTAAAGGAGGTTTACATCGCACTTGTAAGCAACTTCACTCTTAGCGTAGCCCATCTCATAGTAGTTGGCCATGTGGTACAGTGCTTCAATGTTTCCCAAGTACACTGACTCTGCCACCAAGCTATGTATTTCATCTCTTTGATTAGGAGTGGCTGTGAGATCCTGTCTCACGAGCATTTTTGCGTTGTTCAAGAATCCTTCGGCGGATTTATCGTCCTTCTGCTTGCTAGCGAGTTCGTAGTATTTACGTGCCTCCAAGTCTTGCGGATCGGCTGTTTCTGCTTCGAATACGTTTTGCTGTGCTTCGAGCATGTTGTTTTCGTACATGTATGCGAGAATACTTGCGGCACGACCATTAGGCAAGATAGCAAGCGAAGTCTGCAAGTGTTTCAGTGCCTCCACATAGTCAGCTTGTGTGCCGATTCCCAACATGTACATGTGTCCCAACCACGAATGGCATCTGCTAAGATAGACCTGATCAACCTCATTAATATCCTTATACTTTTCAGCCGCATACGCTTTTACACCGACGCTAGCGCATTCTTGCAAGTACCCTAAAGCTTTGGTCCAGTTCTTAGGAACAAAGTGGTCGCCAGCGTAATGCTGCCGTGCGCTGAAGTATAATCTCACATACTGATGCTCTTCAACCTCCAGGTTGTAATTGTCATACCTCTCCACCACTTTGCTGTAGTATTCTGTTTTGGATATCACCGACATCCTTGTTTCACTCAACTTGTCTCCATAGATCCCCCCGTTGAAGTCAGGGAGTCGAATGTTGTATGCAAGCTCGCTTTCTCTCTCGAGGGGCAGAAGCTTCAGATATGTCTCGTACACAATCTGGCTTGCACGAGCATAATAGTATAAAGCCACCTGGCAGTTTTTCGGCACCCCTATCCCGCTGTTATGCCTATAAGCTAGAGCAATGATGGAGGCCAAGTCCTCGTTTTCCATTCCAAACTGGAAGTAGAGATTGGCTCTTTTCTGATCAATGGCCACTTCTCCAAAAAGACCTGATGCATAGATATAGCCCAACATGAAGTATGCATGGCCGTTTGCTTTGATTTGCACCGCTCTATGGTAATATTCAAGCGACTTTTGGTAGTTGGTCGTCACAGAGTAGTTTCCATAAATGTAATAGTCAGCAAGAGTAAGAAGTGCATTGTGATTATTTGAAGCAGCAGCTTCTTCCAAAAGAGGAACAACCCTGATCTCAACGTCCCCCTTGGTTGCATTCTCAGTCAGGTATCTCCCCGTCTCAGGATCGAATTGCGGTATGTACATGCTACCAAAGGCAGTCTGCTGACTGTAAACCGGGGTTGAGGAAGGCTGAGGGATTGACTTTAGTAGTTCCATTGCCTCCAAAAACTTTGTCTCCTTAGTTACGTCTGCCACCGCAGACGCATACACCAACGATGAAAGCCCTATGAGTATCCTAGAGAGCCTCATATACCACTGCTGTCCTGATTAACTGATTTATTCATCCAGAAACAGATAAGCTGTAAAGTTGGTTGGTGCTAACCTGTAATCCTGCAGACAGAAGAAGTTACACGTCATAAACGAAGTAAAGATCGGGACTTGTCTTAGTAGTCTTGAGTTGATTAGTACCAAGCAGGGCAACGAGCAAGATGGTTCAATTAGTCGATCATGACGAGAACCCTGAGGCTATTTTCAGGTCGGCGCCCATGACGTTGGTGCAATTCTACGTGACTATTGAATTGGCAAGAGATGTTGTTGGATCGTTGGGGGAGCTTGGAGTTGTTCATTTCCGTGACTTGAACTCGAAGTTGACCGCGTTCCAGCGGACGTTCATGAACGAGTTGCGTTCTGTGGACGATATTGCGAGCAAGTTGGGGTATTTACATGGTGTGATGGTCAAGTATGGAGCAGTCAAGGCGGAGCTCGTCCTGACCCACCAGCAACAGGGAGCATCGATATTGAGTGCTTCTGAGATGGACTCGATCCGGCGTGATGTGAATGAGTTCCATGCACGCATAGAGCACTTGGATCAGTCGTACGATGGCTTGGATATCCGCAAGTACAAGTTGCTTGAGAATAGGTACGTGGTGAATGCGCTCACAAAGTTCCACCATTCGAGCTTGACAAGCACAAGGCCCGCGGCATCCAGCTTTGAGATTGTGAGTCTGGATGATGAGGATAACGTGGGACTTTTGAACGGAAGAAATCACTCTTTGGAGATTGGAAACGAGATTGCAGAATCACATTTTGAAGAGTCCGGATTCAATGCGCTCACAGGAACCATCGAACGTGAGAAGGTGGCGGTATTGCGGACTATCTTGTGGAGAGCATTACGGGGTAATTTGTACTTTCATGATATTCCAATCGAAGCTGAAGCCCTTCCCCGATACGGAAATACAAAGGAAATCGAGTTGGTGGATAAGAATATCTTCATTATTTACATCCATGGTGATATTTTACGGCAGAGGGTGCGGAGGATAGTTCAGTCGTTGGATGGGTTGATTTATGATAACGTGAGTGGTGACCAGCAAACAAGAGATGCTACACTTCAAGAGCTCAACGACAAGATTGACGACTTGAATAGTGTTGTTGGAAGCACCAAAGACACGTTGATGACAGAGATGGTTGTTTTCCAGGATGTCTATGCCAATTATGCGTATGCTGTTGAGCGAGAGAAACGAGTTTACGAAGCATTAAACAAGTTTGATGAGGACAGCACACGGAGATGTCTTGTAGGTGAAGGATGGGTCCCAGAAAGCGACTTTGAAAAAGTGCGTACGTGCTTGCGGACCGTGGTGGCCACGGGAGGAGGTTCTTCCGGGTCTGATGAGAGTATCTCGCTTTTTGCAGTGGGGGACGAGGAAGGATGGCTGGCAGTTGATGCAGTGAGTGAACCGCAGAATGAAGAATCGCTTATAGCGGTGGTGAATAAGTTGACGACCAACCGTACACCACCCACCTTCCACAAGACCAACAAGTTCACGGCAGCTTTCCAACTGATTATCGATGCATACGGAGTTGCCACGTACCAGGAAGTTAACCCTGGGTTGGCTACAATCATCACTTTTCCATTTATGTTTGCCATAATGTTTGGAGATGTCGGACATGGATTTATTGTGCTTTTGGTGAGTCTCTTCTTGATAGCCAACGAGGTGAAGTTCACCGCAATGCGCAACAAGGACGAGATCTTCGAAATGGCGTTCAACGGAAGGTATATCATCTTGTTGATGGGTATCTTTTCCATATATACAGGGCTCATCTACAACGACATCTTTTCCAAGTCGATGTCTCTATTTGCGTCCGGCTGGGAGTACAAGTTCCCCGAGAATTATGACCCCAAGGACGGGCCGGTTGCATTGACGGCAACCAAAGTTCCAGGCAAGACATATGTGTTTGGTCTCGACTGGGGCTGGCACGGGGCGGACAACAACTTGTTGTTCACCAACTCGTACAAGATGAAGTTGTCTATTTTGATGGGGTTCATACACATGAACTACTCGTACTTTTTCAGTTTGGTCAACCACCGGTACTTCCAGTCGAAGGTGGATATTGTGGGTAACTTTATTCCTGGGTTGTTGTTCATGCAGAGCATATTTGGCTACTTGACGTTGACGATCTTGTACAAGTGGTGTGTCGACTGGTTGGGCACTGGCAAGCAGCCTCCTGGGCTCTTGAACATGTTGATCAATATGTTTTTGTCTCCGGGGAAGATTGAAGATCCTCTCTATCCCGGCCAAAAGTATGTGCAGATTGTGTTAGTGATGATAGCGTTGGTTTGTGTGCCGTGGTTGTTGATTTACAAGCCGTTGGTGTTGAAGCGGGCCAACGAGCGGGCGGTTCAATTGGGATACTCCGATGTGCATGCGCAGAGACAGCACTCGTTACAGATCCACGAGGAGGAGGCGGTGCTCTACGAACAAGAGATGCTCAACAATGACCCACCTGAGGATGCAGTGGACATGCTTGAAGGGGAGTTTCGGTTCCCCAACGACGTCGAGCCGTTGCACGTAAACTCTGCACACGGCGACGACCACGAGTTCAATCTCGGGGACGTGGTGATCCACCAGGTGATCCACACAATCGAGTTTTGTCTCAACTGTGTGTCGCACACGGCGTCGTACTTGCGTTTATGGGCTTTGCTGTTGGCGCACGCTCAGTTGTCGACGGTGTTGTGGCTGATGACGATCCAGAACGCGTTTGGTGGGACCGGTGCTGCCGGCGTGATCACCACTGTGCTTTTGTTCGGGCTCTGGTTCATCTTGACGGTTTGTATTTTGGTTTTGATGGAGGGAACCTCAGCAATGTTGCACTCGTTGAGATTACACTGGGTTGAGGCGATGCTGAAGTTCTTTGTGGGAGAAGGTTACGGGTTTGAGCCGTTTAGTTTCGAGGGTATAGAGATTTAGATGATAGCTTCATCTGTGTTCGTAAAATTATTGGATAGACGGAATGGTAGTGTAGTGTGGCAATCAAGATATGTTAGATAGACGATTTAGAGACACAGTCAAGATTAGCGAATTAGGTGACATTGAGCATAATCGGAAATGCAATTAAATGAACAATTTATAAATGTGTGAGGTGATTAGAGCAAGATAGTGAATTAGAGCATTCGAGTACCGCAAGTTAAGCAGCCGAAGAGCGAGCACATAGATGAACTAACGAGGTGAATTATTACCTTAACTTTAAATTTTAATAAAATTTTAACAAAGAGCATATCAATTTAATAAATTAATTTAATAAGATTCATCTCGGATTAACAAAGAACAAAATAACTTTATTGACTGGCGATTTAAACTGGAACAAAGTCAATCAAGAATTAAGAAGGAGCTATGACTGGACCTGACAAGTCCGAACAATGCATTCTTCAATAAAACAATGGAAAGCACATAACGATAAGTTCACAAACGCGGATAGATCCAAGGGAGTATCTTAAGTTGAGATTAGATTCTCCGCACGCTCGTCAAGATGGTTTTCGAGGAGGCATTATACGTGTGCAGCCAGTGATCTCCTTTTCCATACTGCTTAGCTACCAGCACAAAGGAAGGGTGCTGAAAAATGCGTTAGTTTTGCATGGATTCTGGTACGGGGGAGATCGTAAAGGCCGAGGAGTCGGGCAGCTGTGCATGAAGCGTCACTGTTGGGTGTTCTACGCTTGGGATTGTGCCAGTGTTTGTTGTTGGGTACCAGCCGGTGCGGTTTGTGCGATCGCGAAGACATGGTGTCCATGCTGCGTATTTGGAGAGGTGATTTGGAACACTTTAGTGGCGTCATCCTGGTATTACGCAGGAGAAAGAGCAGTTTCTGCCTGGCTGGGGTTCAGGTTTTTTATTGGGTGCAAAATCAAGAGATCTTGGTCTCCTCTCGCCTCGCTTCTTCTCCTCTACAACTCCAGTACTCCTCTATTCTCCTCAGTTGTGATCGATTGTTCTCCTCTGTTCTCTCTTGTTCTCCTTCGTTGGGACTTTCTAGACTGCTTTTGCTGATCGGATCAATTATATGTTCAGTCTGCATTATTCTACTTCCATGCTTCTGTCCAATTCTTCTGGTATTTTATAATCGAGGCTCAGTCTTTGGCTCAGTCTTTAGCTCCGCCCTACGAGTTTATTATCCTTCCACCCTGTGGACATTTAATTATAATACATACTGTTACATTTTCCGACTCCCAGAGTCAATCATCCAATTTTATTCTCTTTCCCAGAGTCAACATTCTCTGGACCTCGTCCAAGGTCCAGGGTCTTAATCTGTTGCGCATTTTGGAGTGCAACTTTTCCTTCACCACCTCAACATCGCAGTTTCTTCTCAAAGCCTCGTCCTCCAAGAATTTAATGATCTTGAGCCTGGTGTGGCGGAACTGTCTCTCTGACAGGCCGTGTATTTTGAGCCATTCGGTGATGGTGATTTCGTGGTCGCGCAAGTCCTTTTCCAAGTCCTTGAAGTCGTCCCACATTTCGTAGAGCGTGGACGCTTGCCTTGAAAGCCTTCTTGCGAGAACGGTTTGTCTTTTAGCTTGTTGTGGGGTGAGTGGTGGTGTAGTCGATGCGGCAGGCAGCACGGCCGCGGGTGCTTGGTATGGTTGCACGTGTAGTATCGGCTGTTGCTGGAGTGTGTGGATAGGAAGCATGGGGAGGGATACCCCGTGGGGCACAAGTTGGGGCTGCTGTTGTAGTACCTGAGGGATTGGTGGGGGTTGATGTGGAATGGACATTGAAGGGATCGGTAGTATTGGTCCTGGTGGTTGGTAGGTTGCAGATTGTGTCAGCACGAGAGCATTCAAGTCATCCAAGAGGTTCACTGTGAGCTCAAGTCCATCAGAAGCGTAACGGTTGGCATGTGTGTAGAGTTCTGCGGTGTCGTGGACATTTTGCTGTAATAATGGAAGATGCAGTCTGTCCATCGAAGCCAAGACAGCAAGGCCGCTTTGGTTGTGCTTGATTCGCTGGAGGGCTTCTGCTTGCGAAGCATAAATATTTTGTTGTTGTGCAATAAACCTGTTGACGGTGGTGATGAGTTGGTTGAGTTGGGTGAGTTGGGTGGGAGGGCTGTAGCGGACAGGTTCTGGTTTTGGTTCTTTTCTTTCGTATGTTATCTCTGCTTCAAAGGGTTCGTCTAGTCCGGCACGTTCAACCTCTGCTGCAAACGAGTTGAAGATGTCCAGGTTGAAGATGGCGTGTTGCAGCAATGCATTCAGTGGGTATTTTCTTCTGATGATTACCATATCCTGGACCAACAGTCTTCTGAGCATTTTAAACACTCTGCTGAGCTCTGTGTCTTCGGTGTCAGCAAAGCCAAAGATTTGGGTGAGAAGGTTCTGAGGAGGTTCGACCTTGTTGCGGCGAACGGTGTACAGGGCAAAAGAAGGGAAGCCTGCGATTTTTGCGAGGTGGTCAGGTATTATAAGTTCCTTTGACGGGGCTGTAGCCGTTGTGTCCTCGTAGTCATGGGTGGCAAGCAACTTGCTCAAGTTTACGTGCTTGTAGTTAAGCCCCAGTAGGCTGAGTGCGCTGACCAGTGTCTTGTGCTGCTGGGAGTACGATATTGGCTGGAGCTTGTTGCTTCCACGCAAGACCTTGACGGACTCGAGGGTCTTGTGAGAGTCGTGGCCCGCAAGGAACTCTAGCGAGTCGTACTCGTCAGGAATGTGGAAGCGCAGAAAGAGGTATGCGGCCAAGGCGGTGTGCGAGCAAAACTCGGGGTGGCGGTGTCTGAGGCTGCAGCTGACGGTGTCCAGGCCATCCGCCAGAGGCACTCTGACCAACAAGGCCTCGAGACCCGCAACCAGATGCAGGGCCAAGTCGGCCAAGCCTAGCTCTCGCTTGTGGACATTCTTCAAGCTCAACGAATGAGTCAAGGCAAAGTCCAGTAAGGTGCGAAGCAACTTGTGGGTGCTCAAGTGACGCTCGTGCGAAGGAGCAAACAGCCAGAGAGGACTCACCAACCGATAGTAGTCAGTCAACGAATACTCGTTGGGGTCGATGGAATCGTCAGAGTCAGACATCTTTTCATCAGGGACTAACGTGATCCCAACTCCGAAAACAACTGAAAAAAGGTTCTTTATATCACGGATCCTTGAATGTGTTTTTGGTCCTACCTCTCCTCAAGGCATGCAGACCCTATTTATATAAATACAAAACACAACAGGATCGTATACGGCAGGGTGCTTTTCCAACAGGCAGCCCAAATTTGGCATATCAGTTTACAGTGAAAAAAGTACAGGTCATTTTTAATGCGAGAGAACAGCATCGATTGCACAAAGCGGGTCACATTGGATATTTTTTACCCAAACGGAGGAGGTGAAGTGGGACATGGCAGACAGGGATTTAGAGTGAGAGTTGTGCTGCTTCACAAACAGGGAGGATCGGGACGGGTTAGGGGAGGGGAGGGTGGCCCTGGGCTGTTTGCTGGCTCCTGGTGGAACGTCTTTTGGAGGTGGGGCCCGCTCACTGCTGCTGCTCTGGGATGGTCGAGCCAAATTTCATGATGCCATCACAGTGTTTCAGTATATTTTTTTGCAGTGATCTTGGAATTACATCGCAGTCACCACATGCAGTTGGCACCGTTATAAATAGCGGAGGACGATCTCTGGCGCAGCTTCGGGTGATGGGGGAGCCGAGGGTTGCTTGACGGGTCCTGGGTGGTGAGCTCGTTGACGTAAACCAACGTAGGAGGAGGTCGCAGCTCGACGTGGGAAGGCGCACTCTCCGGGTGTATCTGATGTTCCAGCATCTTTTCGTACGAGGCTATTGTTAACGGAGGCCACAAAGGTGCGCAAACGCTGCATCTTTTGCCTCTGCGAACATTGGCCCATGGCCATAATTACGAGCTGAAGTACTGGGAATTACATAACAAAAGATAATTACATCATTCTACTTGTATGTGTAGTGTGTTCTTATCTTGCTCTGTATTGCCTGCCTTGTTTCTCTGAGTCATCGTTTTGCTGTCTCACCGCGCTCCACCGCTTCTCCGTCAGCATCTCTCAACTATCTCTCCACCCACCCACCTCCTCTTGGCTATCACCCTGACTAAGGACTGGAGACCCAGAAAATACAAATGCACCAGCTCAGGGTTGAAATTTCATCATTAGAGCTTGCATTCGGTTGGTGCCCGAAACACAAGAGCGTGAAAAGCAACGGACCCAGCGCACCTTGCATCGGAAGCAAGTTTGAGCGAGCCGGGGCATACGACACTACAATCGCAGGCATGAGATGTCTGCGAGTGAACGATCAGAAAGCAACGCTTGCGTGCGCGGGTCTCTTGTTTGAGATAAGTGCGGGTGCTGCCGGCCCCACCTTTAAATCGGTTGAATGACCGGGTGAGGTTGCCTAACCATACACACCTAAGCCGAACAAACATGGAGGGCCAGTCCTCTGCCAGGCCTGGAACTCACCTCCACCACAACCACATTCTGCCAACTCACACATTCAACGTCTGCACTCACCCACACATTTAACACCTGCACTCACCCACACGTTTACACTTGACTACCACCACCCTCGGAGGCTCAAATGTCTCCACAAAAATGTGCAAGGTATCGAAAATTCTCGGTGCTTGTGTCACCTCAAGACCCATCACGTAAACGCAACGATTGCGTAATAGATCAAACCTTATTTAACCGGCTATACTAGCTTCGTCGGAGGGTGAGATGTCGAATTAAGAGCGTGTGGATGTTGGGACAACCCTTACAATGTGGCATTTCAGGTGCGATTTGAGCAATGGATTGCTGTCTCAGCTGGGCATGAGTCCCAGAGGTGTAATTGCCATGCAAGCGATTCGTTTACGTTGCCTTCCCAATTGTAATCCGGAATTGTCATTGAGGCGGGGATTCAAAGTAGAAATCGTGAGCAAGATGGTGGCCCTGCCCTCGCAGCACTTCTACTGCACTCGCAACACTCCAACAGCTCCCGCATCGATCTCGCAGTTTTGCAGCACTCTCGCTGCTCCTCCACGGGACCGCGCCCCTGTCAAACTCATCCCAGTTTTGACCCGGATACAGTCTTTGGGATCTCTTTGTTATGAAATCGATCTTGCATGCTTTTCTTTCCCTAAAAAATAATTGCAGCCATGTAGCTTATTAACTCATCTCGGGCCGTGTGCAGGATTTTTCAAGCGGGGCATAGAAACTTTCTCTGGGGTGAAGCCAACAGGTCTTCCCCTACCTTGGCGTGGTGTGTTCCACACCTAGGCACATGCACCTAACTCTGGCCACTACGTCACTGTCTATCTCACTAGATCATTAAGTCGGTCGCAAGCCACCACGCTAACCATCGCACTAGCCATCTAATCTAATCCCCTCCGCTTTGTATCCACCAACGTTTTTCGTCTCCAGGACGTAGGTACTACATCCCAACCTTATTCCACTTACGCGCGCACACACACAGAGCTCTACATGAGGCTCCTTATTTTCCTATGCATAGCTTCCCACATCATACACTGCACTCGTCATTCAATCGTCCCATCCTGTGCTTTGTGGCCTCGGCAATCCGAATGCTTAGAATAATCTAGAAGACACTTTTGACTGCTCAGCATTTCCTATCCTGGAAGCCCTAACTGCAGCCACTAGTCTTAGATTGTCTAAGATCTTGGCAGATCAAATGCACTGGGTGCGTACAGGGCATGTTTCTGCTTGATCCCGGTCTCCCCGTCTCACCACTGTTGTGCTGCTAATGCTCCTTCTTCACTTTGTCTCTGCACTCTGCTTGTGGCCTTGGGCTTCTTTACTTCTATCTCTATTCTTCTACCCTTGTTCCCTGCACATTTAACTCGTAGGTTATCTATTATACATATCAAGATTCTAAAACAGTCATTACTACTCATCACTCTCCATGCCATTCACAATCAACCCCTTCTCCACGAGCAACTTGCTCACCTCGGACTTCACCAGGAACTTGAACGCGTTCGCCTCATCCAACCATTTACGGCACGCGCTTATCAACGCATCCGTTGCCTCATTGTTGTACATATCTATCCCCGGTATCACCGTCTCGATCATCTTCACCATCGCGCTAAAGCCAATGACACTCAACTGTGCATCCTTCAATAGCAAGCGGCCCATGATCCGCGCAGCCTCGCTCACCTGGCCCTTGCGGAAGTAGTACACTACAAGGCTTGCAGTTAGCACGACAACCTGCTCTTCGGAAACGAGACTGAGCGAGCTAATGAGTTTTTCGTTGCTGCTTCCGTCAACTACCGTGGGCTGCGATTCCTCGCTCCACTCGTCATCCTCCTCAATGTCTTCTTCGTCAGTGAGCTCAGCACCGTCAACCAAGTACTTGAAGTTGCTCAACTTGTTGGCAATGTTCGCCTTCATCTCCACCACAAGCTGCGGCGCATACTCGTCGTCCACCACCGCCTTGAAAAGCTTAAAGTAATCGCTGATCGTGCCTTTGCTTTGAAGGTACGCATCGATAATCTCAACGTCGCGCTTGATCTGTGCAATGACAGCCTGGCCAGCCTCCTTGTCAAGGTTCTCCAAGTACTTTTCATTCAACTCATCGACAATCCCCAAGAGCCTCCAGTCCAGCACAATCGCGTAAAAGTCGTCCTTGTGCTCTAACAAAATCTCAATGTACTTGACGTGGTTGCTTCCGGTGAATCCCTGGTTGATAGGCACGCCCTCCACCATGTTGGCAATGCGCCCAAACAACTCGTGCGAGCGCAACATCGACAACCCGTCAACGTTGCGGATCAAACGGCTCAACGTGTGGAGCAGGCTCTCTGTCTCGCGGCACTCCAAGTTCATCACCATGGCAGCGCGGATCGCCACAGTACGCCCAATTAAACGCTGCAGCACAGAGTACTTCTCCAAGAGCAAGTTGCCCACAATCACAGTGAGCAACGAGCTCTCAAAGCTCACCTCGCTGACCGAGAGCACCACATAGTCGTGCACCAACTGTGTCCACGACTGGCCCTTTCCGAGCAAACGTGCCAAAATGGCGTCTCTCTTGCTCGCCTCAAGCTTCAACGGCATCTGTAAGCCGAGCGATATCAAGAGCCAGCTTTTGATCAGCAACTTGGACATCTTTTCAGAGTGTGCAAACTCAATGCGCGGCACCACAAGGCTCGCCACGGCCCAAAGAATAAACACAATCTTTGCCAAGCTCCACACCTGCAAAACAAGCGGGTTTGTGAAAAGGCTGAGGAGTGGGAGTGGCAACGCACTCAAGCCTTTAAAGTCGTTAGTTCCTACACCTCCGCCGCCGGCAAAGAGCGAGGTTGCCATCATCGTCGCCATTCCACCAACCAAATACTTGTTGCCTTGGTTCGGCCTGTCTTGGGGTGTGTACTGGCTATTGTTGCTGTATGACTGTTGGATCGGGGTAGCATTATAACTTTGCTCTGGAGGAAAGTACCCAAATGTGTTTGGTTGTTGATAAGTTGGTTGTTGCTGCTGCTGTTGTTGCTGCTGCTGCTGCTGGTGTGGCTGTACGTTAGCTTGATGTATTAATTTACGCAACTGAAGGTTTTGCTGCTTCAAGATTTCATTCTTGCTCTCCAAGTGCTTGATGTACTCTGTCGCTTTGGTCAACACACTCGCTTTGTTCAACTTGGAGGCTGGAGTCAAGCCTTCCAAGTCCGCAAGGGACACGTCCTTGGACCCTGCGGCGATACGCAACGAGGGAACCGCGTCTCTCAAGGTCAAGATCTTCGAGTTGATATTTGTTCTGTATTTCTTTTCAATCATGTTGTGAGAGGTCTTGTCCTTGTTCTTGGGCTTGACAATCTTGCCTGGTTTTCTCTTGTATTCGTCATCAACGTACTCGTCATTGTCGTGCTCGTGTTTTATTGTTGGTTCTGGCGATGTGTGTGTGGAGCTCACGAGGGGTGACTCGTTGGAGGTCAGGTTGTTCAGGTACGATGTGGTGGACATGGTTGTCAGGTTCAGGTTGAACGCGTCATAAACAGGTGCGGCAGCCACTGGCTGCTGCGCCATCAACTCCTCGTCCATCAGTGACAGCGGCCCTACCATCTGTGTCTGTCTGTACGTGTTCACAAACGTGTTGTTGCTGTCGCTCCACTCCATGTTGGTCATGTTGACCATCTCGGTGTTCACCGAGTTGGTCTGTGCTAGTTGTGTCAACGGGTTCATCTGGTTGATCACCGGGATCTGTTGTTGCTGCTGGTGGTGGGGCTGGCTCTGCTGAGCTTGTGGCTGCTGATACTGCTGATTCTGCTGCTGCTGCGGCGGTTGTTGCTGCTGCGTGTAGTACGCGCCCTCATCACCACTCACGGAACCAGGCGACAGCTGCGCGATATTGGAGATGCTCTCCAAAAAGGTGTCCGTGGCCTGGAAATCAAAGTAGTTGTTCTCGAAATCAGCCATCACTAGAAGAAAGGACAATTGGTTGGAAACCCACTGGCTCGCCTGATTTTTATATATATATATAGCGCCCCTTGGAATTTGAGTGCGAAAAATCAGCTCATAATATCGGATTTGGGTGGTGCACGACGCTTAAAGTGTGGGCAAAAGAAATGGCACAAAAGATGAGTGGGATGATTTTTGGGACGGTGGGAACGGTTGTGATAGGAGCAGGGTGAAGTCGGGGAGGGAGGGAGGAGCGAGTAGAGCGAGTGTGTGGACGTGCTGCTGGCGTTTGCTGTGTGGGGGGGTGATCGGGGTGGTCTAGAGTTCGGGTGTGGGTGCTGGGGAAGTGTTCTTTTGCTTGTAGCGTCTTCAATGACAGATGAAATAGTCGGTGCAGATGTTCTTGTGATTTTCGAAAGACGTTTGACAGCGATACAAAAGCAACCGTTTATGGCGAGGATCGGAAGTGAATTGTGGAGATGATGGTGTGGAAAATGACTATGGGTTGGGGTTGCGAGTCATCGAGTGGGCGTATTTTAAGGGTGAGAGATTAGTATAGAGATTAGAGTATTAAAGTAGTGTATTAAAGTAGAGTATTAAGTAGAGTATTAAAGTATTAGAGTGGTGGAGTGGTGGAGTAAAAAATGTGAATGTGATGTATGAGGAGATGAGTGCTGATTGATCTAGTATATGGCTAGAATATATTGACTGAGTATGACCACTAATATATAATGTGAATACGAATTCGATCACTAGTGCGGAATGTAATATGAATGGTTACTACAAAATATTAGATAGTGCTAATATTGGTCTAGTCCACGGGCTGTGATCACCCACGTATGTAAAGAAAAGCGCTAGATCTGTGTCAATCTGTACGTTTCTTTACTTCGGGGAGGAGGATGCCTCGAGGAGTTTAATGTAGGAATATGTATGGTAGGAACGATTCTTCTGCCTTCTCGACAAACTGCTAGTATGCTTTCTATACGATGAATGTAGTGTACACCTACAGTAGACAGAGTCGTATAGTAGCCTATAGTTTACGATAGTTTTAATACTACATTCCACGCTATCCCATTCGTCTAACCTACAGACATGCTTCATGCACTTCATATATATGCCCTTTATATCCAATCTTTCCTAGAGTTCTCCCGAGAAACGATGCTGTCGACTGCCTCTCGCCGACTCTTAACCTGATGCCAAGGGACCTTCATTAGCCCATGTTTCCAGTCATTCAGATGCCAAAAGTATGCTGAGATCCGAGGCTGCCTTGCATACATTCTTTCTATATAGTTGGATCCTCATTGGACATCCATGGTTTCAGAAGTGACCCAACATTCACCTTGGTTTGTGGTGCTGGTTTTTAGTACTGCAGTGGTGCTTATGCTAATGTTGGTGCTTATGCTAATTTTGGTGCTTAGGCTAATGTTGGTGCTTATGCTAATTTTGGTGCTTGTGCTAATGTTGGTGCTCTTGAGCTGTTGGGTTCTTTTGGTGCCTGCGGTCTGGTGCAACATCGTAACGGTGGCTTGGTGGTATGATGGGTCATTATTCGTATGGCTGCAAAATGTACGATGGAATAAATTACCTACATCAGTCTGTTATGCCTATTATCAATTCTTCGGTTCTATATCTCACTAGCTTCGGCCCCATCTTCCTACTTCTATATGTCCCGGTATGTCTGTATGTTTGCTGATTTCCTTCACCCAACTTCTTCTCCAAACAACTCGTCTCATTCATTTGTGTTAGTGGGTACATTTTTCACTCCGTCTCTGTTTCATCTTCATTTCTCTCTGACCTCTGCTTACCCTCTTCTACACTTCATTCTTTTCTTTAGCCAGAACCGACAATCCTTCTATCAAGTATACCCACCACTATACTCCAACTATTCTTCTTTTATCCACCGTCAAACGCAGCCTACAATCTTCATCTCCTCCTTCTACGCACTACTCCTCCCCCTCTTACTCAAATCTCCTCCTATTAGTCTATAATCACACCAGTGGTAAGTTCTCACGGCACACAGGACACTGCAACTTATACTTCATCCAGCTCAGCAAACACTCTGAGTGGAAAATGTGATGGCACGGCGTCACCATGTATCCCGTCGTATCGATCTTGCGCGTGTTGGTCTTGGTGGTGTCCACCACAATCGGAATCTCGAGCTCCACCATACAGATCGAGCACGTCAACTGGCAATTCACAACACCATGCTGCTCCTCCACCTGGTTGATGTTCGCCAACAAGTCGCTTCCAAACCCGCTGCCCAGCTCCAAGTCGCCGATCGTAAGCACGCTCTGGTAGTCGTACGTCTTCGGCAACCACTTCTCGTTGAGCCAGAAACGTGGCCCGAACCGCTCCTGCAAGTACAACATGCTCATCTGCAACCCAAGCCACGACGCAACCACCACGGCCAACACGGGGTCGAACCGGTGCCTCAACGGGTTGCGGCTAGCAGTGCAAAAGTACACCACTGGCGCGAGCCGGACCAAGGACGTGCCAACCACGTACTCCCAGCTCAAAACCGACCGCCTGTTCTTCAAAGTGTTTCTCAAAAACTGCGGAATCCACATTGTGTTCACAGCTATAAGCCCAATGTACTCGAAAATATGTCTGTACAGTCTTCTCCAAGTGAAGGAACTGAAGATGAAGAACATGGCCATGAAACTGAGCGTGAACCCAGTCCCAATGAGTGCGTACGACCACGAGTAGTCGTTGATGGCTGGTGCGGGCGCGGTCGTGGGCGTGGCCTCGTTGTCATTGCTGTCTCCACTGCCCGCACCAATTGTAGGAGTACGGCCGATCCCGCCACGCAAGATCTCCCACCATGTACTGCCAACCTCGTTCTGCTGCGCATTCACCACCTCCAGAATAAAAATCACCTCAAAAATCCCACTCATCACCAAAAGCACAATCAGGTTGCTTGCAAACAACAAGTACAACTCGCCAACAACTGGCGAGATCAAAAACTCGTTGAGCTTGTTCGAAACAAGAATCATCACTAGCGCCAACGACGAGTCCTGCAACGCAATAATCCCCATCGTCTTCAGCGAAACAATCGACAAGTCTCCAGGCGACCTCACCGCTCTCATTTGTCGCATCAATAACCACATCTGAAGCATGCTCAACACAAGAACTCCCACTAGCACTTTTTCGACAGTGATTGTAAGCACGTCATCGCGCAATCCTTCAAACGGTGCCACGGGCAGCGTTCTCGTCGACGTGGCAAACACCTTCCCACAGTCAGGCAGATACACGATAAAGTCGCGCACTTGCAACTTGGGCAAGTCGTCGTACGAAGGAAGTGGTCTGCCTGTAGGCCGGTGCAACTCCTGGTCAATCATGCGGAGCTGGTCCTTGGTGAACCGTGTCTTCTCAAACTGGATATACGTCACAATCTCGCATCTTTGCCGAGCATTGATCACATACCCGTTCAAGTCACTCAAGTTGATCTCAGAGTCGATGTCGGTGCTATTCATCATCTGCGACATCAACAGCTTGGACCGGTCAAAAAAGTCCAGCTTGTTCAACGTGAGGTGTGGCAACCCGTAGTACCCCAAGAACTTGGCACTCTTGGTCACACTTACCAACGACCCCGTGTCTTCAAAGTACACACCGCGAGTGTCAAACTCGTGGTCCTCTATTTCGTCTACATCCTTCAAGTTGACCCTCACGCTCACCGTCTTGGCGTTCTTGACATGCTCGGTTGCGTCGTAGTCGTTTGCGTGCGTGATCTTGAGCTGGATCTGGCCGCTCGACTGCGTGAAGTTGCCGATCTTGTCCAACGGTTCGAGTGGGGGTTCTTTCTCGGGAGGGTCGTTGTTTATAGGGTCATCCTCGTACCTCTGTTTCTGCTCCTCCCATTTCTCTCGCGTGTAGCTCTCAAGGTACGCTTGTATGTATTCTGGCATGGCCAACGGAACCAACGTCGTGTCCTCTTTCTGGAATTCGCCGTACGCACGGCCTGAGATGTTGAGAAGATACGCTGTTTCGGGTTCAAGACCAACCGGACTATCCTCAGGCGCCCAGAACTTCTGTACCCTGCTACTCACAGCATCGGGGAGTATCGAGTAATCCTCCTTCTCCAGCCAAGGATGAGACTCGTCAAACTGGTGGATGGGCCATTCAGTCGTATTCTTGCCTGCGAGAATGTCCTTGTAAGACAACTGGTACCCCGTTATATTGCCATAGCCTTGATAGTACTCTTGCTTGGAAAGCTGCTCTCGGCTATCCTTAAGCTCCTGTCTGAATGTGTCTAAGGTGACGCGCTCTATATATCGGTATGGTTCTTCTCTCAGTGTGGACTGGAGCAAGATCACCATAAGCACGAACACAATGATAAGAGGCTGGTACTCTGATGCTTGCGCCATGATTCTTGCTTGGTATTAATGATTTGCCTTTGGTTTTATATTGGCGCGCTACCAGATTAGAGTTAGAATACGGATGGAATTTGGTGATGGGAACCGGAGAATGGGAGGAATACCGGAGAATGGGTGTAGTGGAGGAAATAGGGGGTGTCAGTGGTTGGGTAATTGGCTAGTGAGAGGACAGTAAGGAGAGGCTAATTAGTTGTTGGAGCGAGTTTGTAGGGGTCAGTTGGCAGATCAGAGGTCAGTACTGGTGAAAGCCAGTGTTCAAAATTACAAAGTCTTTGGGCAGGCTGTGATATTAAATTATCACTGCTTTCAGCTATATATACTACAGTGGATTAATCTGACTAGTTTATATCTCCTATATTTTTCTGGAGGTAATAACCTTGCAAGCAGTCTACTTCTTAATGATTCGATCTCTCGGTCTCGATTTTCGAAGTCCTCAGATATTCTTTTCTAATTACGCGAAACGTCTGTCAATTATGGTAAATTTCTTCTTCATCAACTGCCATGGCTTATTATTCGTGCTTATTATCATCTCTACAATTTAATACAATTTGAAATATTAATCTCTATAATTATTAAATATCTATGCAGCACCAGAGTACTTGGATCTGGCTCTCAAACGTGGACCGTTCAAGTAAAACAAGACTGGAATCGAAATTGCAGCCACGCAGATGAATCCCAAGATGGCTGAACCCCATCCAACAGGAAACTTCTCTGAGCCTGTGTTTGTGAACAAGGCGTGGCCAACCAAAGGCAACACCCCTGCAATGACAGATCTGAAGAGCGCATTTCCAGCAAACACAGAGGCCAAGAACCTCCAGAATGACATGCCCAAGTAGTTGAACAAGGTCTGGAAAATCAAGAATGCACCGGCTGCAAAAATACCTGCGCCAACCATAGGCACGATCCAATGCACAGAAGCCGTGGCAGTGAAGGCAAAGATGAAGATACCAATAGGCATTAACACACCGCCTACAATGGCAATAGGAATGAACACCTCTGGGAAGATTTCCTCGTTTCTAAGCATTGGCTGGGTGAAGATCTTTCTGAGGACAGCAATATAAACCGCACAGGCAGAAGCAATACCCACCATGATAGACACATAGGAAACACCCAACTCCACCAACGTGAACTTGTAGATCCCGACAAAAACAATAGGGAAAGCCTCGAACCAAAGGTACATTACAGAGTAGACCAAAGCAATGTAGAGGTTGATGAGCAAAACAACAGGCTCGAGGATGGAGATTTCAATTGGTCTCCACAATGTCTGGACAGCCATCTGGCTTACAGTGGTCTTGGCAGCATCGATTTCATCTTGAGTGCAGATATTGCTGTTACCAGTGAGTGCTCTCAAACGCTCGGCCTTTCTCAACAAGATAGTCTTGCCGTAGGTTTCTGGCATGAAAAACGTCAAGGAGACCAAGCAGAAGCCACTGGAAATAACAAGGAACCAGAAGGACCATCTCCATCCGCCGGCAACAGTCACAGCAGATCCGATAAGTGGACCCAAACTAGGACCACAGACAGCAGCCATCGACCAGGTTGCAATGCCAACAGGACTGTATGGAATCGACAAGAAGTCACTAATGGAGGCACCACCGGTGGCCAAGCACGGAGATGCAAAGAAACCTGCAATGAATCTCAAAATACACAATCCAGCAATGTTATCCACCAAAGCAGTGGGGATCTGGAGAATGAAAAAGATGAAAAGTGTGATGAGATAGATGTAGGTACGGCCAAAAGCGTAATGCTCACTGAATGGAGACCACACCATTGGACCCAAACCGTAGCCTATCACGAACAATGAAAGTGGTAGCGTAGCAACAACTTGTGAAACCTTAAGATCTCTCATGATCTCCTCCAAGCCAGGAGTGTAAATAGCAGCACCCATGTACACAGAAGTCGTCAACACGGCAATCTGCGAGATCATAAAGATCTTGTACTTGAGGGCCCAGTTGTATGGATTCTCTGGATCGTCTTCTCCATCCCATGTAACAATTATTTTACCATCATCTGTCAACGTATCATTTGAAGTATGCGAGCTCTCACTCAGAATTGAAGTTTCTTTCAGGAACTTTTCGCTCAAGTACTTCTCGTCCACGACGTAATCCGAGGCCTCTTCTTTATAGCTAAAATATTTATGCGAAGAAAGTCTGTAGACTGTCCTTCCAAAAAGACTCTGTCTAACAAATGTTGATAAACCCATGCTGTTCTATTATTCTATTGTGCCAAACAGAGAGAGAGAATAGACCTCCTTTATACTCGACCTCATCGCTGATATGATCACCGATCCGATTGAATTATTGCCACCAATGCTGAATAATTCTGGAACATTTGACAGCCGTTGCTGCTATAAAAAAAGAAATCCGCTGTCTGTGCTGCGGCTGGCACCAAAAATCTGAGTAATCGACATGGCTATGACATAATCTCCGGGCGAAATTGCGATGATGAGAAGATATGGGAGACTAAAGGAGCTGTTAGCCCGAGTATTAAGGTTTATTTTGCAACCGGATATAAGAGTTCACAGACTATTGGCTTTGCCCTGAAAGACTCCTGTAAGGCTCCTGTGGGGGCTCGTGAACCTGAAAAGTGGCAAACTTGGAGTCGTGCATCCTTTTTTAACTCCGCTAGCACATGGAGATCTTCAATACATACTTAAACTCACGGATATAGCTACCAAACTCTGCTGCGGCTTAATTACTAATGCTGTCATTCTTCATAACGCATAGTGCTCAGCATTCTGGTCGTCCAAGTACTCCAGATCCGAAGGTTGTTTTTCTCAACCCTCATAGCACCAAATCTTCCCAGGGATTCGATATGGTCGCCTGAATATATATCTGGAGACAAGGAAGCATATTCAGTATACTCACCATATCTTGGTGAATGAAGCAAGTACTTTGCCAAGACCTTTTCGAAGGACGTGGGCTCTCTGGCCAAGTCAATATTTAAGTTGCAAGGGCAGAGGGACACACTAACAATTCTACATGAACCTTAGGCAAATGCGTGGATACCATTCAATGCTTTGGTTTGTGCGTACTGATGCAGAGATGGAAGTCTTCAAAGTTCAACCAGTCACGAGCTGCGCAACAGATGAATCCAAACCACTATTTATTTAGAACTAGTATTCTCACCTGCACACATCCCATCCAATCAACTGGGCCACAATGAACTACTGAAATGTAAGGTTCAATCGGTTCCATTTTCCTATGGTGGAAGTTGTCTCCGAATGACCTTCACCAGGGAACCAAAGTACATTTATCCAAAAGCTTATCACAAATAGCACACCCAATCAAACAGAAGTACTGGTTTCACCACTCACGTTCTTTGCGATTATCTGAATATCACTTCAACAACACTCTGAAAATAAAGTTGTTCATTTGAGGTGTCAGGAGAAAGCAGGATTAATCCCCAAGTCTTGCTCGCTCAAGATAATCACAGACGCTCACTCAATAAACGTCTTCGTTAAATAATTTCTTTCGAATAATTTGCAGCCATTTTTCTCTTTACATTTTACTTAGTGCATTTTACTCAGCACAACCATCTACCATTTAACCCACTTCTTAATCCTCCACTTTAGTAGCCTAATAAGGTTAGCCGAACCAATGTCTATAAATAATCCAACTCTTATTGGTATTCCCTAAAATAGTATGGTTTGTCAATCGTGACTGTTGACAGCCCTGGCTGAATCAATTATCCTAAATCAGTAGGTTTGCCCAGCATAAATAGGACATAGAAAGGTTGTTTGGGATGCTTGTTTCAGAGGTAAATGCTTCAAATTTGATAGAATTTTATATTCGAATTATTCCATGCTCAATTAATCTACACTCTCTTCACTGGTCTTGTTATTAGTATACATTCTATACATATTCGAATTATTACATGCTCAAGTAATCTACACTCTCTTCACTGGTCTTGTTATAAGTATATATTCTATACACATATTAGGTATAAACATCAATTTTCTTTAGTCATTACATGCCAAAGCACGGTGTACTAGACACAAATAAATCATTAGCGGTGTGTTGTTGGATGATTCTGTATAATTGTCCGGCAACTATGGTATAAGTGCAATTTATTACAATAACATCACAGCAGCAACAGATGCAAGTAAGACGGACACTCCTACGTTGACGGGTTTCTGTGCAGCGTTGGGCGAGCTCTGGACGGCTGGTGCAGAACCTGCGCCTGCCGACGAGCTAACGTCTTTGTTGACGACAGCCTTGAAGCCGTTCACAGTACCATTGACGGGAGTGGTCACTGGCGCGAGGCTGGTTGCAATTGCTGTACCGTTGTTGTTATACTTGGTCAGGACTGTAGTGCCTGTGAACAAGGCGGTTGCGGTGGCTGAACCGGCAACCGTGGAGCTAGCCCCTCCGGCTGGTCCAAAGATGTCCCCAATTAAGTCATCAATGAACGAGCCAGAGCCAGAGCTAGAGCCGGTGCTTGTTGGTTTAGCGGATGCGGAGCTGGCAGTCGAGCTTCCGGAGCCTGATCCGAAGAGGCCACCCAAGAGGCCACCCAAGAATCCGCCGGAGGAGGAAGTGGTGGCAGCAGCTGCGGTGGTAGCTGTTGGCGCAGAGCCAATAGTGGTGGTTTCACAGTCTTCTTCGTCGTCTGGAGTGGAGCCCGAACCGGAGGAACCGGAGCCAGTGCCAGAAGAACCAGAATTACCAGAGTTACCCCAGTTCCATCCAGAGCCACTAGATCCAGAAGATCCAGAAGATCCAGAAGAGCCAGAAGAGCCAGAACTAGTAGATCCTGTAGATCCAGTGGAAGGAGAAGATCCGGTAGAAGGAGAAGATCCAGAACCCCAGGTCCATCCAGAGCCAGTGTCATCATCACATTCCTCTTCATCATCTCCAGTGTCTGGGCAGACACATGAAGCGTCACACTGTTCACCAGCACCAGAGCCAGTACCAGAGCTAGAACCAGAGCTAGAACCTCCTGCTGGAGCTGCTGGAGCTGCTGGGGCAGAGCCAGAGGAACCAGATCCAGAGGAACCAGATCCAGATCCCCAACCAGAAGATCCAGTACCAGATCCTGAACCACTAGTACCAGGAGCTGTGACGCAGTCTTCCTCTTCAGAGTCTCCACTTCCCCAACCAGAGCCGCTTGAGCCAGAGCCGGAGCCAGAACCAGTGCCAGATCCTGAACCAGTACCAGAACCAGAGTTACCTCCCCAACCGCCAGTCTTAGTGACAACGACGGTTACGTGGTTGATGTTGGTAGTAGTGTAGGTGTAGACAGGGGCAACTGTGGTGTCACAGTCATCCTCATCGTCACCAGCTGGTGCAGTTGGCTGTACTGTTTGGCCAGGGCCAGTAGGGCCAGTAACGGTGGGGCCAGTAGGGACAGTAGCGGTAGGGCCAGTAGCGGTAGGGCCAGTAGCGGTGTTGCCTGGGCCGGTAGGGCCGATTGGAGAGGTGGGTTGAGTGCCTGGGCCGGTAGGACCCACAGGAGTGGACTCGCAGTCGTCCTCGTCGTCGTCACCAGAAACAGGTGCGAGAGAGGTGAGCGAGCCGGTGAATGGCGAGCTTGAGGTGGCAGCACCAGAGGTGATGCCAGTTGGAATTCCAGTTGGAACGCTAGATGGAATAATGGTGTTGCTTCCTGGGCCAACAGGAGTGACGGTACCAGTGGAGCCGGCTGGGACAGTTGTCTCGCAGTCTTCGTCATCATCGTCGCTGGCGGTGCTCAAAATACTTGGGACGCTCGACAATGCGGCAGAGCCCGTTGGCAAACCAGAACCAGAAGGTAAACCAGAACCAGAAGGCAAGGCAGACGTGACAGAACCAGATGGAAGTGGTGGAAGCGACGAGAGCACTGGGATTGTGGTGGTGGCCGATGGGATTGGTCCTACGGAAGAAGGAACATTTGTTGGGAGGTCGGTCTCACAGTCGTCGTCATCATCATCACTAGCAGAGCTGGCAGAGCTGGCTTTAGAGCTTGGAGCTGCTGAAGATGGCACACTCGAAATTGGAACGGAAACGGATGGAGAACCGGATGGAGAAATCGTTGGCGAACCAGAGGTTACAGATCCCGAAGGCAAGGCGGAAGGAGATCCAGATGGGAGTGGTGGAAGCGACGAGAGTATTGGGATTGTGGTGGAGGCTGATGGAATTGGACCCACTGATGGTGGTGTCACGATGGAGGTTGGGCCATCGGATTCAGTCTCACAGTCGTCGTCATCGTCGTCAGCAGAAGACGAAGCAGATGCAGAGGCAGATGCTTTGGTGCTGGAGGCTGGAGCTGATGAAGATGGAGCTGATGAGGATGAAGAAGGAGCAGAGGAAGCAGGAGCTTCGAGCGCTGCAAACAAGCCCAATTCTGGTTCAGCGGAGCTGGAGCTGGCACTGGAGCTGTGAGTGCTACTTGTAGTCAAGCTGGTTCTAGATAAGCTGCTAGAGCTGCTGGAGCTACTGGAGCTTGTTGTGCTTGAGCTAGTGCTGTTTAAACTGTCGAAACCGTTGGCTGCAAAAGCAACTGCCGTGGCACCGGGCGCCTCAGCACTGGCAGAAGCAGTTCCCGGGTTGGCAGAAGCAACTGCATTAGCAACAGCAGGAGCGGCAGCAGGAGCAGCTGCTGCTGCTGGCGCTGCTGCTGGTGCTGGCGAGCCACCCAACAAACTATTCAAAGAGTCCAAGAAACTCCTCTTCTCCAAATCCTCGGCAAGTGCGCTGACCACCGCACTGGTGATCAACACAGTATTGAAAGCATTGGTTATTCTCATGATCACCTAACAGTAACAATAGATAACGAGAGAATGGCGGTGTGAAAAGCCCTGTCGTCTATGAGGATCCCACTTATAGTTATATGGTGGCCTCGCCAGTGCTCTCTGCTTATGTAACAGATGGGGTAGTACGCATTCGGCAATTTTTAAGCAGCATCGTCCCAATCGGGATATATGCATTTTCGCAATTAGGAAGTCGAGAAATTCCTGTTTTCGTCGCTTTACCAGATGAGGGAACGGAAAACACCATCTGGCATTGACAAATTTGCTCGATACGGGGACGATGTGGCCACAAAGGAGGAGGTTATGGTGTCAACCATGAGCTGGAGGTGCCGTAGGTGTAGTGTGAAGGAGTGAAGAGGCCGATGCTGTAGGGCGCCTCCTGGAGTTATAATTGGTGTCGAAATTTTTGCCAGGGCCAAAGTACTTGACTGGTGGCTTTGACAATAGCTGTTTCTGCCTCTTCTTTATTCGACTATATACTTTCTGGTCTACTCACTTCTGCTCACTGCTTGTGCTCGCTGCTCTATTCTCCACTCTGATCTCCACTTTGGTCGCCAACTTCTCTCATGAAAAATATGTACAGAATAATTTAAACATCTTTAGGAGAAATGCACCTTGAACGTCATGTTCCACCCGAGACAGACAGCCTACCACCCTGGTTCCAGAAGGTGGCTAACTCTTAGTACGGGGTGAACCAATTCGCCTATTCGACTGGCTTTGTTAGACTCGTCCGTACATAATCCATGTGAGAGCGTAGGTTCTTTCTGGTGCATCTGCATTATTTGTCATGGCTGCTAACTTGCTAAAAGGGACTGCTATTTTTACCACTCCGTTTCTACTCCATTTCCACCCTCTACTTCTCTAGGCAATTCACTCGCTCGCAGCATACACTCTCCACATAATGCTCCTTTCTCGCTTGCTCGTTTATTCTGCAAATCTCTACATTCACTCGTTCACTATCATTAATTACATCTGGTATAAATTTTCTACTCCGAAATAAAGTCGATGTACTGCTCTCCAGCAATCATCTCCTGTCTCTTGTGCAACACACTGTACAACGATCTCTGCACCTTTCTCTTCAACGATCTCTTCTTCTTCAAGGATGGTGGGCAGCAGCACTTCAAGCCCGACGATCCGAAAACACCGGTTGGGGTGGCAGCAGAGTAGCCGGCACCAGATGCGCTTCCGCTTCCAGACGACACACTCGAGCCTGAGCCAGAGCCTCCAAACAACGAGTTGACAATCTCACTCAATAAACTTCCCCAGGTAGCACTGCTAGTAGAGCTTGGACCAAAGAACCAGTCAATAAGTGAGTTGAAGAAGGATGCCCACGAGAAGCTACCTCCAGAGCTGAAGGATGGGAACAAGAAGCCCAAGATCTCTTCGATCAAGCCGAAGAAGGAGAAGCTTCCTCCGCTAGAGCTGGAACCGAATTCACTGAAAAGAGAACTGAGGAGTTCACTGCCCAATGAAAGAAGAGTGCTGAGGAAGGATCCACCAGAAGAAGATCCAGATCCAGAAGAACCAGACGAACCTCCAAACAACCAGCTGAAGATTTCAGAAATCAAACCAGAAAGACTGAAGTCACTGGTGCCGGAAGAGGTCGAAGAGGACGCACTTGAACCGCCAAAGAACGCATTCAAGAGGTCTGTGAGGAATGAACCGGAGCCGCTAGATGAGGTGGTGGAGGTGGTGGAATTAGAAGGAGGACCCAAGAAACTCTCCAACAAGTCGCTCAACGAAAAGTCGGAGCTGCTTGAGGTTGTTGTGGCTGATGTGTTGGATGGTGGTCCCAAGAAATCGTTGAGCAAGTCGCCCAATGAAAAGTCAGAGGATGATGAGGATGGTGCTGCCTTGGCAGAGGTGGTTGTAGCGTTGGATGGAGTGCCAAACAAGTCGCCAAACAATCCGCCCAACCCGTCGCCGCTTGCGGCAGTCGTGGTGGGCTTGGTGCTGGCCGTGGTGGTGGCACCGGAAGGAGCACCCAACAAGTCGTCGAACAATCCGCCGAATCCACTACCGCCAGTAGTGGTTGGGGCTGTTGTGCTTGGTTTGGTGATGGTAGGAAGGTCGGAGCCCGCACCCAATAACCCGTCTACGGCGCTGCCCACACCAGATGGGAGCGAGTCAATGACGGCCTGTGTGGTTGCAGTGGTCGCAAATGTTCCACCGCTTGGCCCGTCGTTGAAAGCAGACACACCGCCAAAGGCCTGCACCGAAACAAGCGGGTCGGCTCTCTTGTGCAACTCCTCGACCTCGTTCCACGTTCTCTTGGCCATGTGCGCCGATCTCTTGATCTTGTCTCCGATCGCACGCGCAGCCACAGGGTTGGCAGCGGCCAAAGTGTCGATCTTGTCCTTGACCTGCTGCCAGGTCGCATTGATATCAAAGTTGTTGACACTCAGCTTCAACAGGGCCTTGTCTTCGTCGCTCAAGTCAGCCTGGCTGATGGCGTTGTTGATGAACGACTTGGCAATGCTCGTAGCACCAATCGACAGAATAATCAGACTGAGGTCCCTCTTTCTGTTGATCAAGCCAAACTGCTTGGCATACTTCAAGGCAAGAGGAACCAACTCGTCGTTGTTGTAAATGTACTCGGTGACCTGCTCATACGCAGGCGTCTGCTCAACCTCCAGCAACAACTTGTTGAAGTCAAGACTTCCACTCGACCACTCCTGGACGTATGCCGTGGCATTCATCGACCCCAAAAGCGTCGCAATCAAGTCAGAGTTGTCCTTCTTAGACAACACCCCCATCAACTTCGTGAGACTCTCGTCCTGCGCCATCGCTCCAGCAGAGAGCACCGCAACGGTCACTATGCTAGCAGTCTTCATGTTTCTTTGGTTTCTGATGCAAACTTTCACGGATTCGAGGGGATTTTTATGTCTTCACTTAAAGTTTGGGGTATTTGCAGCTATACCCTATTCGGGTAGGGTTTGAAGTGGCACAAAAGGACGTGCATAATAACTGTATTAGGAAAAGTCGATATTTTTGCGTATTTGCTTTCTTGGTAGGCCGGATTCGTCGACGGTGTGAACCGTCAGAGAAGAGAGAGCACTGGCCAAGGCCAGTGCTCTCTGCCTGCTCGCTTCGTTCACTGCTCTCCTAGTTCTGTGCTCTTGACATTGTAGAGTGCGGAGCAGTTATTGCTAATACGAGACTGCAACGAAGCTTTTTTCGCTGTCAACCAAATACCAGAGTTAATGGAATAATATCGGTTTGGCATTATGGAATTGGAGAAGTAATATGGTGAGGTGGCAACGGAATAAGCTTTGGTGACAGCCTTTGTTGTTGGTTGGCGGGGGATGGCGTTGGCGTGTTTAGTTGATCAACAGTGGGGCTTGTTCCGTCATCTATAAATGGCGCAAGTTTTATTGTGGGTTGTAGTGTCTTCTAAGTGATGGATGGTGCTAATGTGGAGTGAGCTGGTGAAGGATGAGTAAAGAGTGGTGATTGAAGATCACTGAGTATTGGGGGGGGGCTCTTTGAGCTTTGGGTGAAGTCACTGGTGGTGATTGTGCCTAAGGTGTCTTCATTAGTGATATCAAATTTGCACTGCTGCTCACTGTGTTCAGTGAATTCCATGATATTCTAAGTGTGCCATTGGGTACTGAATGGGTGCCCTCAAACTGATTGCTCATTAACCTAAGAACTTCAACATCGCTCCAGAAATCTGGGCTTGTCATAAATTTATAATTCGACGGAAACAGCTCTTGCCTTTAGTAACATTCTAAGCTCATGTGAGTGTACTATCCGAGTAGACCGGAGGCTTTGGTATTTTCAAAGGTGTTGTTGGAGAATGTCTGTTCAGTTGATAATTCCCTTCTTTAGTTGGAGAATGCCTGTTCAGTTAATAATTATCTTTGTATATATCCTAGTGTACTGTAGGTGCTCGCTAAAAGATACTGTAAGCACTTGTCACTTAAACAGTACTCCTCACTCCAAGTACTCGGCTTGTTTTGGCCTGGGTGTATGGGTGCAAAAAATAGAGGGGCCAATCGAGGGTGCATTGGAGTAGATAATATTGACAGAAGTGTGACAGAGTAGGTAGTGTTGACAAGTGTGAGCTTTAGATGAAACTGAAGATGGAGAAATTTAAGTGGAGACATCGCATGAGAGTCATTATTTGGATGAACGGTGAGCATCAAGCTGTTACTCTAATCATATTGGTATAGTAGAGTCACAAACCATTTAGCGTACATGAAGATCAAGTAGGAATAGCCTACGGACTGTAATGTCTGCAGTGAAATTCTATCTATGAATTGACCAAAGAAGATAAAAGTCCCAGCTGACAGCTTGGAAACATTTGAAATCATAACTATGGCGTTCAATGTCAGCTAACTCAATTGTGCGCACCAATAAAAAGCACTCCCTCATTCACTCCCTCTCTTTCTCTTCTCCATCTCCTCTTCTTCTCCTCTACCCTTCTTCTCCTCTACCCTTCTTCTCTATCCTTCTGTCCAGTGTCTTATTCTTCAACCTTAGTCCCTCCATCCAATCCTCTCCATACTTCAAAATTTGACTCACGTGAAAAAATTAATCAACCAGATGAGACCCACGCTTGTTAGACTTGTCCGCGCCCGTCGTCCCGAGCGCAACGCGGAGCCGCTCTTACCTCCCTTACGTCTCTACCGTGCCATTCTCAGAGCACACATCCACAGTCTCCCCACCGATTTGAGACTGTTGGGAGATCAGTACGTCAAGGCAGAGTTCAAGGCCCACCAGAAGATAGACAACCCATTGCATATTGTTGGCTTCTTGACCGAGTGGCAGGATTACTTGGGTTCCTTGACCGGAGGGTCCTGGAGTGAAGGCAGATTGAAGAAGCTGGATCTTGATAAGATGTCTCCTGAGCAGATTGGACAGTTGTACGAGTTGATGCAAGAGGCCAAGAAGATCCATGAGTAGACGACTCTACGAACACGTCTCTTTGATTACGTATGAATAATAATAAGAGCTACAGACGAGTAGATCCACATATCGATTATAAAAGTAGATCTAAAGACAATCTAGTCTATCCCATTACAAACCCTTGCCGTAGTTTCCAGAAGTAAAGAAGTCCATGATGAGCTTGACAATCAGCTCCAAAGCCTTCAACCAGGCCTCCAACTGCGCAGCGACCTTGGTCTGGTCGGCACCCAACTTTTCGAAAAAGTCCTTTCTGTATGGGCAAGCCTTCATAGCGACCTTGAAGACAGGCTTGATGATGAAACTGTGGTACTGCGACAAGGTCTTGGAGTACGCATCGGTGAATGCCTTGGACAACTCGACACTTGGGTTGTCGACGGTCTCTCTCATGGCCTGCGCAGTGAACTGCAATCCACGCGACAACCACAACAACCCTTGCGTGGCAGTCTTGGTCTTGCCACCAGCCTCAGACAAGATGAGATCCTGCAAGGTAACAGACGCAGCAGGGTCGGCCAACAACTTGGAGCGGATCTTGGTGATGTTACCTGTCATGTCGTTCTGAACGACAGAAAAAGCCAGCGATCCAAGCAAGTCAAACAACTTGACCAACGACTCGGAAGCTTCCAAGAATGCAGCAGTGTCGATCTTACCGTCGGTGACAGTAACGTCCTCAAAGGACTTCTTCATTTCATCAAAGAACGTAGACATGTTTGGGAGTAGTGAATGAATGTATAGAAATATTTAACGAAAAAAAAAACACGTATTGTTGATAAAAATGGTGGTGACGAGGAGAAGGTGGGTGCATATGAGAGATATGTTGGGTTGGAGAGTTGAACGTTGATTGGCTTGTTGATTTTGAATTGGTATCGGTGGGTATTTAAATCAGGTTGTAGAGTTCTTATTATGGGTATCTTATCATACGATCGTTATCATCGTATAGTTTTGATATTTTGCAGAATATCAATGAAAAATTGAAGAAATAACGGACACTTGTTTTAAGATTACGGTATGACGTCAGTCAGTCTCAAATCTACCTTACTTATATGCTTCCACTCACATACTATTAATGTCTATTATAATCCTATTTAATGTATCACCATTCCAAAACATCAGCAAAACGGACCTTTCTTTCCGTTTTATCTTCTATGGTCTGGCTCACTACTTCTACTCCAGAAGTATTCG
Source organism: Kodamaea neixiangensis (assembly GCA_030565385.1). NCBI lineage: Eukaryota > Fungi > Ascomycota > Pichiomycetes > Serinales > Debaryomycetaceae > Kodamaea > Kodamaea neixiangensis. Next base: position 60,963 of record JAJMBT010000018.1, on the reverse strand, counting down.
GAGAGTCCTCCTCTCCATCTCTGTACCTTTCAAACTGTTCTGGTGTGTAAAATCCCACCTTACTAACTTCCTGTTCTTCCATGGGGTTGGAAAACTTATTTGGAAGCACTTTGATGATGGCCATTTTCTGTTCTTTTGTCTTGGGGTCCTCGTTCGTGGGGATCTGGACAATCTCATTCACGTCTTCTGGAAGCGGAAAGTCCTCGCAGTTGGACGCGTTCAACTCGGTTCCAAACCGTGTTGCGTCGTTGAGCAGCCCAGTCAGCAGTTCCACCACAAATATCTGCTGGTTCCTCTGTTTGTACTTGATGCTGGGTTTGCTCATGTATGTTTGTTTGTGTTTGGGTATGCATATTCTCTTTGGCGACTCCATCATGTCCTTTTTCACCACAAATTCCGTCTTCTTCACCTCTACGTTGGTCAAGTTCAGTAACGGCTTGAGAACCGGGATGTTGGACTGTTTTCTTTTGGTTCTGGGTTTCTTGATCGAGCTCAGCTCGATGTTCTTGACTTTGAGTGGGTCGGGAAATGGGGCTACATTCTCCTTGTTGTTTTCAGGGGTTGGACTTTCGTCCAAGTAGTTGCCCACCTGAACATCTAGTCCTTCGTCAATGCTGAATTGGTTCTTGTTGAACCGGCCCTTGTAGAAACGCGTTCTCATCTGGTCGTCCATCTCGTAATCTAGGAACTCAGGGTGCTGGTGCAATGTGTTCATCATCTTTTCCACTTTATCATTATTCAACCTCTTCCCCAGTAAGAACCCGCCTGCGGCCTCTTCAAATTCCCCAAACACGTCGTTTTCTATCGCAGCAGGTGCCAACACAGGTGCGTGTGCTGCTGACGTCTTTCTCGTCACTTGGAACAACTCATTGGCCACAGAATCATACGCAGGCTTCAAGCTGAGCCGAGGGTTATTGGAAATGGCCAACGGGTATGTCATGCTAAACACAGGTATCTGCAGTGCTCTTTTCCGAGGAAGCTTCCTCTTGATAGGACTATGTGTTTGGTCGTCATCTTCTTCCACCAACAGCGACATATCTATCTTATATTCATCAACATTGAAGCTGATGCCATCTATCGACGTGTCCATGCTTTCAATTGCTCACGTATCGAGCTGAAAATGTCTCTTCTGAGTATCCAATAAAGACCAGCAATGATCCAAGTAGTTGTGCACGTCCTCTAGAGTAAGATACGTCCAATATTTCTCTGGTTACGGTCCCCTCTTAGTTATATACGATAACAAGCTGCTTTGTTTTTTTTTTTGATGCCAGTTTTTTGGTGCTGGAAAATGCATTGCGGCACGGGTCTTTCAAAATGCTGATGGATGATGTTTACAAACACACCATAAGTGGATAGACATCTTATCTACTAGTAGACAATAGAGGTAGTCAAGTTGTTCGGAGGGAAGTCTAGTTGCCCGGAGGGAGTCTAGTATTTAGGAGGGAAGTCTAGTTGTTCAGTATATGCGAAAGCTCAGACATTTACTTGACACTACAGATTCAGCTGGACTCGATCATTCGGTTACAGTTCATTCATCAACTGTCCATTCATATCAACTACAAGTTGAGAAAAGAGAAGGGAAAATTGGTGATAGAATTGTTTGTCATTGAATGAAAATTCCTTTTCAGTGAGACTCTGAGGTGGAGTTGATTTGGAGTAGCATTCTGTTTACTGATTTCCTAAGCCGGAACTCTAAGTTGGACTTGAGTTGGAATGAATGCATGTGAAAGTAATGTCAATTAATGGAATAGTATTGAAAAGCACCAAATGAAAACAGATTTAGTATGGAAGAGTGGCAGTGGTCGTTCACAGTCATTCTGCCCCACTCTCTGGATTCGTAAAAACATGATAAGAAATCCAGAAGAGTAGTACGAAAACTAGAAGCATGCATTCAAGTGTCTCTCAACTGGTAACCTTCTCTAATAGTCCTACTATCCTTAGGTCGATATGTCTCTTAATGTGTTTCCTAATGCGTCCCATCTATTCCCTGCTCAATAACTCGCTCTTTCACTCACACTATTATAATGTATTCTGAGTCATATCAAGAGTTCCTTCAAGTATCAGTATACTACTCTATGAAACGCTACATACATATGATGTGTCTCTGAAACGCACCTGTTGACTCCTCTCAAGTCTCTGCCTTCTATTTGGACGTCACATGACTAAATATCTGGACTTTAGAACTCACATATTTCAGTGACAGGATACCCATAACTAATCGTACAATACAAGCAGGGCACCACTCTAATCTACCATCCACTTGACACCACTCTGCACTCAGTACGTCGACCTCAACAATCACACATCACCAATCACACATAAAATGAGACCGCCTCCGCAATCAATAGAAGAGATGCTCTACCGCAAGCTTCTAGATTCACCTGCTTTTCATCGATGGGTGAGAAGAGTACATGCAAGAATCAACAGAATACCTCTTGATAACCCTAGTCACCCTTTGCATGGAGAGCACATGAAGGAGATACCGTTGCACACGTACAAGCCAACACGGTTGCATAAAGTGAACGCCTTCAGGGTGATCTGGTGGGATGAACTCAAAAGGTCGTTTGGGTTCAGGTAGCAGGTAGAGCCTGTTACTCATTATAGAGGTTTCTGATCTATTCAGAATTCTTGGAATACCATCGCCAAGCCCCAATAGATCAGAAACTAGCTCGAGATGTAATAAGCTTAGCTCAAGGCACTTCCACTACATGTATATAGAGGCATTAAGTCAATACAGAACTAATGGCTATCGCCTCACTATCTTTGTAATATTTATTAAACTATATACTAGTCCCATGCAAAATGATCAATCGTCACTTTCCTGCGCTCCGTAAAATGCGGTCTGTCTTGAAAACCTTATTTGGGTTCTTGAGTTTGCTATTCACCATCAGAACGTCGTCTTGTTGTGCCATAACAACTTGTGTCTTCGAGGCATACTTGAACCCCTCCGCAACAATCTCTCCATTGAAGTCGGAAATCGTGTACGACGATCCGTTGTTAAGGACCGCATCACGCAAATTCCACACTATAAGGAACAGCCCTGTGGACGTCACAATCGATGACTCCTTGAATGTTGCTCCGATATTGAAACTGGCCTTGGTGAACCTGATTGGCTTTCCATTCTTCATTTGAATATGCGCAGCATGCTCCGGCTTGAGTGCCAATCTGTGTGGCGTTGGCTTCTTGTCTTGATCGAAAGGTTTGTTGAACCCCAAGCTTCCTACGTTTCTCTGGCCAGCCCCAACAACAAGATCAATCAACAATAAATATGTGTGGCATGTTGCCAACAACCACCTTCCGTCTCTTGAGCTGTCCAATCCAGTCACAGGTTCGCCGAGTGAAGGCAATTGCGTTTTTGCATTAAGGCCTAGTTTGTCGTACAACCTGATGTCTCCTTTTTTGGACCCAACAGCAATGTATCCTTGTTCGGTTGTTGATAATGTGTTGAAGTCGTTATCCTTGGTCTTGTACTCTTTCTTTGACTCGCTGACAACCTTGTTTCTGCCCAGGATTCTTGGGTCGAGACGGAACAAACTATTATCTGAAACACCTGTCAAGGTCTGTTCATTTGTCAACTGGTTGTACTTGCTGTTTGGTCCAAACGAGTTGATCACTTGGTCTCCTCCCCACTCCTCAATCACCTTCCCTCTGTTCAAGTCCATCTTGTAAAGCAGATCGCTGCCCTTGTTTGACATGATCATGTACTGGTCTTGCTGGTGGAGCAACAAGTTTGCTGGAATAAACTGCTTCCCGTTCAAGTCTGTCACCTTAGAGATGGTGGTGGAGTACTTCAAGCCTGAATTGTCCACAGTAAAAACTCCCAATCTGTCGCCTCGTGCTACAAAACTCTTGTTGTTGGCGGTCCCGACCACCAAGTTGGAGTTTTTGTCTTTGCTTGAGCTCCAGTCTCTGTTTTGAGCTTCTTCGTCTTCTTTGTCCCCATACTCATCATCGTCCGACATCCAAGTGTTCTTGATTTTCTTGACCTCTTCCTCCTCGTCTGATTCGTCAAGGTCAACGTTCGCAAACTTGTCGGTGATGGTAAGTGTGTCTGCAAGGTAGGAATCTTCTCCGCTCTCCTTCATTTGCTTGGGATTCCATTGTTGTTTGTTCAAGGTTTCATGTAGTGCAATCATAAACAGTATTTGCATCTCTTCTAAATAGTCGAACTTGTCAAACTTGAGGAGCCAGGTGTATGCTACTCTTGCATCGGACTCGTCTATAACAATATAGTTGAAGGAGAACGATAAATGTTCATAGTTGAATGTAGGGTTGAGGTTTGCAGCAACAGTAGCATTGAACTTTATCTCATCTTCGTCAGTCACATACAAAGAGTATTGAAATGTCGCCAATCTGATCAATTTCACAGTCACTTTTGAAGCTTGCAAGTGGAATGCACCATCTGAAGCATCATACAAGTGCAACGTGAAGTTTGAAGTTTCGTGTGTGATTTCACCCTTTGGTTCTTCAGTCAAGTCGCTAACAAACTTGGAGGGAAGCTGATCTTGAGTGACAGTATCATGAAAGTCATCATCGGAATCATTCTTTGACTCGTCTTCAGAGTCGGAATACTCATCAACAAACAATGCCAGCTTCGAATGGCCACTAAACTCCAGGAGCTGCGACAATGAGAGAATTCCTGCGGAATCCTTGTGATACTTCAGCTCGTAGAGACACTTGTACAACAGCAAGGTGAACAAATCAACCTCATTACTCTTGACCTCCTCTTCAATTACAAACTCAAACTGATCACCTTCGTCGCCAGACATGTCGTTCCAGGCAAACGTTCTATACCCGTCCAGCTTGTGATAAAAGTGGAACTCCATGTCCTCAGCGATGGCAAAAGTCCACTCGTCTTTTGAGTTCAAAGCACGGCTAACATCAGTGAGAGACTGGGGAGAACGGGGCAAGTTTTCGTCGTAGTCATCCTCATCGGAATCGAAGTCACTTCCGCCGTCCCTGAGATTGAGCTCGCCCTCCTGGTACACCCTGCTCACAGACAATTGGTAAAAGTAGGGAGCTGTGGTTCTCCTGATCTCAGCCTGCGCATCATTGTAAAGGCATTCCAATTCACCTTTTGGAGACTTGGGTGAACGCCTCAAAAAGAGCTTGCCAACGGGAATCAGCGCAACCTCATCCGTGGGCGTCGTGCCCATGAACTTTTTGATGAAGTTCATGATGTTCTTGTTGCTACGTCTTGATTTTGGATTTATGCAGGAGTGACGATAAATGATGATGGTGATGCGAGCGAAATCAAGCCTGCGAATATTTACGAGCGAACGAGCGAACGAATGAGTGAAGCGAGTGGGTGGGTGAGCATGACGTGAGAGGATGCGAGAGGATTAGTTTCAGTGAGACAGTGAATTATGGAATTTCTAATGATATGGTCATTTTCCTTGGATGTTCTCGCTTCTGCGGGTTAATGCAAAATCCAATCTACACTTTATGTCACGTTATCATGTTAACATGACTATAGCCTTGAGGTAAATCTTACAAGCACTACCATACCAGTATTTCCAACATCAATGTTCTTGATAACAAGCTTAAAGTGTATGTAGAACTCGCTTCAAATGACAGCATTGCTTGCACGATCTAAATGAATTTTTCAGGCCTAAAATTAATAGAGAATTCAGATCACTCTAGCTTGAGTTAATACTGATTAGTCTTGTACAATACTCACAAATGTTCCTCCCTGTTCTCCAGCCTAGTGTTTCCAAAAACACCAATAGATTATCGAATCTCTAGCCCCCCCATCAACCACGCAGAAGTAACTCGGAATTGAGCAACCTCTAATTTACGAAGACTCAACTTGGATAATTTCTGCACCTTTGCAGCAATTACATGGCTGCAAAAACACAAAAACTGCATTCAATAACTACTATCAAAGTTGTCTTACTCGTGGGTTTTTTCAAAAACATCAGAGGTGGTAGACACTTGGGCAGGAGGATCGTCGTCACTTGTTGCCGAGTCGCCCAACTTTGTATACCGCTGACGCAAGTTTGTATCCCACCATAAGGTAGAGTTTGAACTGTCCTTCAACAACGCTTCATGCGCGACGGTGTGCACCGTCACGCCATCACTGTAACCGCTTGCAAGCCATGTGAGGCCGTACAAGAATATCGCCACCACAGCGATGGCTACAGCCACGAAGATCAACACTTTCCCACGGTAACGAATGTGTCCCGTGCTGGAAACACGGCACTCATATAGAAGACACCTATTCCTGATGTCCGTCAAGTACGCGGTTAAGTTGGTTAACCCGTTTGAGCCGATATCTGAGATGTTGTTCAAAACATTCACGGAAAACTCTGTTTGCTTTTTGAGGATTGGTAGGTCTAGCTTGTCTCTGACGACAGAGCTGTAGTCAGTGGACTGCAAGAAATTAGCACTTTCCGTGAGGACCATGTACTTGGGATTGCTGTCAGTTAACTGGTAAAAGGTTAAGCCACAAGCCATTAAGTGGTCCAGTGCAAGGGTGTTGTACAGCACAAGGATCGACCCATTCAACGCCTTCACGGGGTTGTCTCCCAGTGTCACAGTAGGATCTGCATACATGCGACTAAGAACATACGAATCGTTCGCACCGGGTTTGGTTCTGAGCAGGAAGATGGCTCCATTCTGTATAACAAAGTACCGCTGTCCTATGGTTTCGTCTTTCACCAACTGCCCTGCATCTTCGACGTACAACCCACTGTCCAGTCCATTCAAGACCAAATGGTATGGTTGCCAATCTGTCGTAACTCTTGTCTCCCAGCCAGAGAAAAACCTGAAGGTACCATTTGCGTGCTGGTGGGTACCCATGGTCCAATCTGAAACATTCTGCGCAACTCTATCATCCAAGTAGAACAAGCCTTGCTGGGAAGATTGTGGCAATGTGAAGTTGTTAAACACGTCAGGTAAACTTGCAACTGACTGATAAGCTTCCTGTTGTGGGGGCTTACCACCGAAGGTTTGGTTGGAATAGACCACTGCATTGAAAGGGAATTGGTATGCGGCGCTCGTTGGATCAGACCTATTCATGTTCAACCCAAGTGTTTGAAACTCTACATGAGCCTCGAGATTCCAGATCCCGTTGTACAAAAGCTCCTGGTTGTCGGAAAAGTAAGTGGTCACTAGAGGCTGTGACATGCCATCCATGAGGTTGCGAATAAACACATTTTCCATCTCCTCCTTAGTTTTATTCATGAAGTTTGCGAGGTCGTCGAAGGTTGGTTCATGTACTTTAATATCATTTGTGACGTTGTAGTGGGTGTTGCTTCCGACAACGTAGGCGATATTTGTCGAATTCACCAATGTCAGGTTGGTAGGTACGAAAATGGGCTTACTCAACTGCGAAAACCCAGCAGACAGGAACAGGACAAAGAAGTTGATGATCGCCATAATAACCAACAGCGCCAAAAGCCAGCCGCCCTTGGTGTGCGTGGTGCCTCCCGACTGCTTCACATACTTTTTCGTTTTAGTAATATAATCAAAGGTCACCTTGATGAAGCCCCAACTGCCCACGGCAGGGTCAATCACAGAATAATTTCTGTTGATCGAAGTTGCAATTAAAATCCAGATACTGTGTGCAGCCCACACGAGTGAGGCCGTGATGATAGCCAAAATCACCTGCCTCACTCTATCGCTAATCAAGTACGCTTCAGTCATGGTGCTTGGTGCCTGAAACCTACCTTTCCTCTGTATTTATAGGGCGTTGCAGCCTGGACTTTACACAATAAAACCTCGTAAAGTATATTGATAAGGTTTGGGTAGCGGGGTTGTGAGGGCCATCACAGCTTGTCAAAGCCATGGCTCTGCCATGGTTCACCTAAAAGCATGAGCATGGATGTTTGGACAGTTTAACATTGTTTAAAATAGATGCGGCTGCTATCGTGTAAGCCTCGATCATTTTCGCGGCTGAGGCACATGCATTTTCGTAAATTATCAAATCCAGTGATGAACATGTCCAAAGGGTGCCTTGCTCAATTGTTGGCTCTTAATTGTCAAGATATGTGTTGACGACTATTCTATCAATCAATGGTTCGTTAATTGTTTCGCCTCACCTTAAAGGTACCTTACTCCAGCACTATACAATATCAACCCATCGACTCTACTATCGACTCAATTATCGAATCGGAGGACTACATTAATTTGAGTTGAAAGATAAATATAACTACGTGGCTTTGAAGTCACCTGGTTGCTGCTTTCATTCATAAGTCTGCCAAGCAAAAGCATAAATAATTGCATTTACGAGTTTACTTCAAGGCGTAAGGGTAGGGACTGAAGGGACGTTATCGTCAGCCTGAACATGTTGATCCTTACCGTTTTGGAAGTCAAGAGTGCCAAGTATTGGTCAGTGGACAGGCAGACAGCTTGTCAATGTAGGTTCTCTTGGTACAACATGCTTCTTTGACAGGTATGTAGGGGAGTATGCATTTTTCGTGCCTGCATAAGATAAATCCGATTATTGCATTGAGATGAAAGTGGACATGCTAATTTGGTGATGGAGACTCTAAATTGCCTGCTTAGTTTATGAGAGTCTCAATTTGCATGGCTTTAGAGCTTCCTGGTGGACCTTACGATAAGTAGATGGTCCAGCGTTCCCAACGTATTAGGCCTGCACTTATTAATTGGTCTAGAATTTCGAGGCAGCATAAGAGAATTAGGAAACAATAGTAGGGAAGGGGTGTGGCAGTTGATAGGGGGCTGTGAAAGGCTTCTGATTCAAAAATGGTAGACTAATTCTGAGTAAGGTCGTTGTCGATTTTATTAATTTGCTTCTCTAAGTTTAGTGTATACAATCAAAAGTTTTCACCATTTCTGAACACTCACACAACAGTTGCATCATGTAGTTGCGTGCAAAAGCCTCCGAATCGTGGGAAAAGTGTGGAAAGTTAAATCCAAGAGAAGAGGCAACTTTAATCTTTGTCTGCCAGTTAATTGCCTTGATATCTGTAAAATACATCAGATATAGGATATGCTATTTAAAGTATGCTATGTCAAACAAAACCTCAGAGGATGAGATTGGAGCATTAATCCAATGTCACTGTTAACTCATTGCATTTGAACTAATGACCCGTGATCTCCATTTCGCCATCAGTTTGGGTGCGAGGCATAGAGTATGAGTATCTGAGACAATTCCAGTGATTTTTATCCACTTGTTAACCTTGTAAAAGAAAGCTTTATCGAGATTTGCACTCAAATTTATATAAAGAATATTAAGATTCACGATCTGGATTCTTACCAGCCAGTTAAATCGATGATCACAGTGCTTGTACGTCGACCTTCCATGGTAGTGCAGTCAATCGGATATTTTCAAGTCAAGATCTTCTCAACCAAGAAGAAACAATCTCACCTTTAGTGTTGACTCAAACATGTAAGGAAAGGATAAAAACAAAAGCAAGTGAATATGCATCATGAATTAAGAATTCCCCAAGCAATGTATCAATTTCATAACAAGGTCCTATTCATTGGGAGCAAAAAAGAATGGGTGAATCTAACAGAAAGCGTGGCAATTTCGAAGCAAGACGCAGGTCCATCGCGTTAAGATACCCAGGTCAGATCCCCCCTTATCATCCAATGAAACTTGACAATGCCACCAGGATACTCAACAATGTAAAACTTACAGTAGCACGGCCATGAACGCAAAAGCAAGACATCAAGATCTGATAATAGCTGAATCAAGACATCTACAACCCCTGTTAGCCAATCAACCTTCTGCCAGTTCTCGCAACTCGTTTCTGCCTCACCCAACAGTTTCACCAAAAAGAAACAGAGGGCTTGAGGTCGATCTCTCCGAACTAAAATTGCAGTCTTTCCAGACAACACGCTATTTGTGGGGACAAAAGGCGGGACCAATTATACGGTGCCTGTGGAGGAGGTATTTCTTTTACGAGGATGGACTTACCATGTTATGAATAGGATCAGCAGACCTCACCACTAAGCTCGCGCAATTTTCACAATTCTCTCATCCCCCGCTGCAATTCCAACAATCGTGGGGTGCCATTGACGACGTCAATACAAACAAGAGAATACGAGTACCTAGAACAATCCACACAACAAAGACAACCCAAGAACAATCGATACCCAACAACTTCTCACATGACCACGCACCTGACTAACCGTTATCTTTATCTTCGTGACCTGAAGAATTTTCACCTGTCATCTCTTTTGTGCCGGCATGTCTGTTGTCCCGAGCCCGCCTGGGTGTTTGTAATCAGCCAGAAGAAAAGGTAGAATAAATGGTCAGGACATGTGCTCTGCTGTGGCATAGGAGAGATATTAAAGGGGAGTTAATAATGATAGTTATTAATGTATAGTTATTAATGAGCTTTACTAATGGAGATATAGTGGTGGAGAGTAGTGGAAGAATTGAGAGTGACCATTGATCATGAACTGACGGTACCTTCCAGAACCCTGAGCATTCGCTTGAGTGTTTGTGCCCCACATGGATGATCCACCCCATCTTTCGCATCACTCCCACCCAGACCCGCCTGCGATCCGGAATGTAACAGTCACGATGGGCATCACAAAAGAAAAGCGTGGTTGCAAAAATCCGGGGAAATACAAATTTTTCAATATAAATAGCTGGGGATTTCACAAGTTTTCTCTGCCATCATCAAACATGGACTTTTCTTACGACAACGTTGTGCCTAGCTTTAGATTGGACGGTAGACTCGCTATTCTCACTGGTGGCAGTGGAGGTATGTCCCAGGTGATCTCGCGTGCTTTGGTTGCCCAGGGTGCTGAGGTGGCTCTTATTGATGTGAACCAGGAGCGCACACTGGCTGCTGCCAAGGAGGTGACTGCTTGGGCGCACGAGACCTTGAAGGGCAGGCCTGAAGAGGGAAACGTGGGCACGGTCAGTGCCTGGTCCTGCAACATTGGTGATGCTGAGAATGTCGAGACCACCTTCGCCGCCATCGCGGAACACCACGGCAAGATTGCCGACTTGTTGATCAACACCGCTGGTTACTGTGAAAACTACCCTGCTGAGGACTACCCTGCTGCTAACGCCGAAGGCATTATGAAGGTGAACGGGTTGGGTGCGTTCTACGTGTCCCAGCTGTTTGCCAGACCATTGATCAAGAACAACTTGCCAGGATCCATCATCCTCATCGGTTCCATGTCGGGTACCATTGTCAACGACCCACAGCCACAAAGCATGTACAACATGCTGAAGGCCGGTGTCATCCACTTGGCAAAGAGTTTGGCCTGTGAATGGGCCAAGTACAACATCAGAGTCAACACCTTGTCGCCTGGCTACATCTTGACCCCATTGACAAAGAACGTCATTTCCGGACACTCTGAAATGAAGGATGCCTGGGAATCCAGAATCCCAATGAAGAGAATGGCTGAGCCAAAGGAGTTTGTGGGCTCCATTTTGTACTTGGCCAGTAGCACTGCTAGCTCGTACACTACCGGACACAATTTGATTGTTGATGGAGGATACGGATGCTGGTAAACGAAATTAATCCACTGGATTGTGATTGCATAGCTTAATAATGAATAAAATGATAGAGATAGAATGATGTTTGTAGCAAGTTGTAATGTGGGTTGGCTGTGACATTGAGTATTTTAAATGTAGCGCAGTGTTTTGAACAGGTTCCTAGCAGATCTACGCATGCGATTGACCTACAGCCACCTTGGTAGTAGACTTTTCGAGTAGAAGCTGAGGACTCGAGTTGACGAATGCAACCTTGGTAGTTGAGAGGGCTGGTAGAGAGTGTAGAGAATTGAGATGTCTATGGTATCTTAGAATCACTCTCACGCAGAAGGGAATGTAATTGAGGCAAGGTTGAATACTCTAACAGCATATCAATCCAAGGTTTTGGCTGTCATTGTTCTGGAGACAATTAGATATTGGAGGCTCCATCTCGATAGTTTCACCTTCGCTGAAGCTCTTTCTGAGGCTGCTCCGTCATTTTAACAACCAAGTTCAAGTTTCAAAATTCAATCAAGGCCATTTCTTTGATGAGTTTGAGGTCCATAGGGTTGATCGCCGAGAATGACAGTTGTTGAAGATATTTGATAGACGTGAAAATTTTGGAAATTGTATGGAACAGTTCGAATTGTTGACACAATCTGATGAGAATACAATTCTTGACACGTTAAAATATTGGTGGTAACCGAGTGCTGTGGCATAATCCGAGGTTACAATTCTTGAGCATTGTTAGAAAGATTCGGAGTTACGTATGCTAGGCATAAGGAATGGTATTTGGGAATTCCGTTAATGCCACACGCTTCCTAGTTTGTGATGCATTTCAACAATGAAGTAGCTATAGAGATGGCCACTTTGAGTAGTTGAGTCTTGGCACTGCGTTGGTAACCATCGAGTATAGTTGTCGTAGAAAATGATTGGTAATCGTTGTTGGAGATGGTGAAGTTGACAAAGAGTGGGTAAGTGCTTCAGAAAGATAATAGCTCTCGAGTCAGTTGGAGATGTAAAGTTGAGAAGTACTCTTGGATGTGGAGAGCATTCAATTATGTTGGTATGAAGTAGTTGAGAAATGATTGGAAGCATTTAGTTGAGAACAGCATTTAAGCGCTGTGAAAGCCTAGGTGAGTACAACAATGCCGCACCCTATACAGTTATCGGTAGCAGAGTTGTGTTAGCCCTCAAATGAGATAACAATCCCCAAGTGAACACTCAAGTGTCTTAGCAGACAGTTGTGAAAAATGGTTGGAGATTCGTTAAGTTTCTCAAGTAAGACGATAATTGACACTAGACAGCTTCTCTAGTATCAATTATGACAGTAGTGATGATACCATAAGCAGCAGATACCTAAAAGTAATAGGTTCTTTCGCTGCTGTGGCATCAGCAGTGTTCCTGTGAAACCATTCACTTGAAAATGATCGTTCTTAAGAAAAAACAAGTAGAGCTCTTAGAAGAGTTCGATACCTGACAACTCATTACTTGGATACGTGAGAAACAACGGAATTCAATGACAATGCCTCTCCATTTTAGATATGCAACGAACCCACCAGCCTCAATATTATTCGTACCTCTGGTGTCTTCTCTGTCATCCTATCTTCATATCTTGGTGTATTATCTGCCCTACTCTGTTAGACAAACAAGCTAACAAGCAAATACCGGTTCTTTCTGTAGTAACGGAGATCTCTCCACACATTGTCTTCACATCCAATCGAATTAATCAGGTTCTATGTACTTCTGTGACTGTATTTCGTACCCCATAATTAGTTTGCACCCGGATCTTATCTCATCTCAATCTGTCAGACTGCTATCTCACGTATCTTCAACATTTCTTATCTCTATTGGTCTCTCTTCAACTTCTTCACTCTATCATTCCTTATTACACTTACTTCGCTCTCCTTCTACTTCCACCAACCTCAATTATCTTTTCCATCTTCTTCATGTACTCCACATGACTAACATTTTCCAGATATCTGCACAAACCTCAAAAAAATCGAAAAACCGAATTAGCTCGAATACTGCAACATCAAAACACGATCAATATCACGAGAATCTAGCGGTGAAGCACAACAAAGGCGGTGGCTCTATTAGTAATGCACGACACCGTTCTCGAGACTCCCGTGAGGGGCACCAAACATCCAAGGCGAGCAACTAGCACTTGCAATCTCCGGAAAGCTAAACAATCCTTGTGAACAAAGAACAAGGCGAGACGTCTATCTTTCGTTCCATTGCGTCAAGGGCCACACAAGGAAGTCAGGTTGGCCAACTTCTGTATTGTACTCTGTTATGTGTGCAATTTTCACGCCTTCGTCACACTAGACGAGAGAGTTCTTCTTGTGCACGCAGCCAATAGGACTCATTTTTATTAATAGCCCTACAAAATGACGTAGACAACACTCAAAACCCATGTCGCCATCTCATCCACAACTTTGGAGGTTCCGGGAGGCAAATGGCCTGAGCAGCTCTGGAGTAAGTTGGATCGACCCTTGAGCTGGGCCATGTTATCTTCGTACCCTCCAGCAACCCCCCCACCGAGCGTGTCAAGCCCCCGAGCACAGGCAGTGCCCTGCCGGCAAGCCCTGAAGCCATGGCCCTTCTTGGACAACAGCAATCGCGACTTTTTTGTGACGGGAAAAATTTTCTGCAATTTCTTTCTTTTTTTCTTTTTTTCTGTTGTTGCCCATGCGTCTGGGTACCAGAAAGGGACTGTATCCCTCCACTTTGGGAGACGACAATCGCTGGAGGAAATGTATAAAAGGCCAGAGATTCCCACCCTAAATGTTTTTCTCATCATTAACTACATTCGCTATGCAATTCACTACCATCGCCGTCCCAGCTATCTTGGCCTCCGTTGTCGCCGCCAGCGCTAACGTCACCGTCACCACCGACGTTGTCATCACCGACTTCACCACCTACTGCCCAGAGCCAACTCACTTTGTTGTCAACAACAAGACTGTGACTGTCACTGAGCCAACCACCATCACCATCACTGGCCCATGCACCATCCCAACCACCTACGTCACCCCATCTTCTGCTGCTCCAACCACCGTTTCTCCAGAAGTCACCACCGCTAACGCTGCTGGTAAGGTTGCTGCTGGTGCCGTTGCCGGTTTCGCCGCTGTCGCCGCTGCTTTGTTCTAAGAACATTGAATATAGAGGTTTAATTTAATGTTTTATAATTTAATATAAAGTTCTTTGACAAGTGAGAGCTATTGGTATTCTTCTGTTTGTACGAATGGTACAGTTTTTTCGGTTACTAATTGTAGAAGTGCAGCGCAGCTGCTGGTCAAGAGGAGTATGCACCGGACCTCTTGGCTCTGTCAACTCTAATAGATAGCCAGCATTAACTCTATCTGGCTTAATGTGCAACGGCCTTCAATGTCATCAGTAGCCTAACGCGAGCTACTAACCAACATCAGCTTCCAGGCTGAGTTTCCAGCGAAAAGAAGGGCGATGCTTGCAGAATCTAAGGAAGGAAACATCACAACAAAAACTCAAATTGAGACTCTGCCACGGGCACAGAATACACTTGCACCGCATTACAATAGCCAGGAACACCAGTTGCTGGCAAGCATGTGAACGCTGGGCTTGACAACCAGCATGTAGAACACTTTGATCCAGCATGACAGCCCGTTATCTGTTGTAGTTGTGAGAGAGGCACCCCTTGCTTTTTGACTCAGGTGTAACCAGCCCTCGGGCAACGCGAACATTAGCGTAAGGAACGAGAATTGCAGGCGCGCGCACACGCTACTTCAGGTAATACTACACTAACACGCTAGTTCAACACGCTAGCACGAGGATTGCACGAGAGCACCCAGCAACGACCCATGACAATCCTTGGGGATCGGCCGGGGTTATACTGGTTTGCTAGTGATAATTTCATTGCGGATCATGTTGCGAAGCTTCCGGACGCCGCATATGAGCAAATCTCCTTTATCGTTGGACTGTCTACTATCTTAGTATTTCATATCTCTTAATTATATCTTACTAATTATATCTCACTATCTTTATCAGCCCATCTCTGGAAAAGGTTAATTAATGAAGACTGTGAAGTGGAGTGTGACCTTTACGTTGTAGTGACGTAGACTGTTGGTATTAGCTGAATCTCTTATAGTCGGGTGTACTTCCGTTGGTTTGGTTAGAGTTTGGCCAGGCCATTTATCGTTGACTAATGTGCCTTCTCTTCCAATACTGCGGTACGGGTTTTCGCTAGCTCTGAGATTCGACTTCTGATTTGATTATGGGAGGATTTGAAGAGTTGAGTTGAGGAGTTGAGTTGAACTACTATGAATATCCTCGTCAGATTGTTGATGTATACCTTAGATTATCTTCTATCATTGTCAATGTTGACTCCAAAAGAGATAAAACCCAACCCGATTAAGCTTCATTGAGGTACGGGTTTAAACAAAAAACGGTTGCAACCAAATTCAATTGGAAGCACACTCGAGAAACTCACGAGAACAAGTGTCGACTGGTTAGAGACTAGTGGACCAGGTGAATATGGTTGCAGTTGAAAAGACGAATCAATATACGAGGCAATAATGAGACTACAGTTTGAACTAGCACTTTGTAGAGTTAACAAGACTGATACTTGGAATGGCTGCAAATGAACCATTTTCTTTACGAATTTTAAACTGTACTCATTTATTTCTACACAAACCATGCTCCCCGTGGCATTGGATACTAACTGTGGTTCTATCTTCAACCTTTTAAACACCACGAACATCCTTCCTACACAACATCTTCGCAGTCTCTTTACATCAGCCAAAGGAAAATCGATGTTGTATTCATTTTGAAGCTTCCTTGAAACAAAGCTCCCCCAAACTTAGGTGACAATCAGGACTGAATTCACCACAATAGAGTACATTCTCTCTTTCATTGAGTACTTGAGATAATGCTCATGATCCAATCAAAGCTGAACAAACGTCTAGAATTCATCGTTGATGTAGAGTCAAGGTTCCCATTGCTCGAGTTATGTGAAGGGGAACTAGGAATAGGTTTTGCACTGGAGTGTCATCTCACCTGCATTGCTTGCAGCATAATGCAATTTATCTTGGCATCTTGGTTTCTCCTGCCATTGATTCCGTGATGGAGTTATCAGACATGCCAGAGAAATGGCGTGCACTCGGCTTTAGAACATTCTGTAAAAGTGACTACTAGGTGTTCTTATGGTTTCTACGTGAATGTTGGTTCATTTTTGAGCATCTCAAAGCCATCTCTCGCTACCAATGACATTCTCCACGAACACTATAAAATCACTTTTAAATCACTTGGTAGATTTCTTTTGCAGCCTAAAGCTCAAATCATGACTACAACAGTCAAATTCGTTGTTGCCCACGTCGCCATCTTAGACCCCGGGTATCTGGAAGGACGTCTCTTGAGACATTTTGTCGAGGAATTGCAACTACGGCCAACCCAAGTGCCAGAGAGATTCCATTCACAATACCCGACCACAAGTTCGACCCTTCTTTCAAGCTTACTCAATCGAAGTACCAATTGAGAAGGAGAAATCCAGCATAGTCTCACGTTTAGCAAATGAGCACAGGTTCGCTGTTCAACCACAAGTAAATTTCAACATGAAGCATATGATACCCCCCAAACTACACCAGTTGACACCCACCTGCAGATTACAATTAATGTTGAAGTATGTCTATCGGTGCAAGAAGTTCAAATATCTTCTGTAAGGTGGGTTGCCTGTGAGGGTGTTCGATTGCGAGAGTGTCTACTTCGATTGGCTCTGAGAATGCTACTTCGATTGGCTCTGAGAATGCTACTTCGATTGGCTCTGAGAATGCTACTTCGATTGGCTCTGAGAATGCTACTTCGATTGGCTCTGAGAATGCTACTTCGATTGGCTCTGAGAATGCTACTTCGATTGGCTCTGAGAATGCTTCTTCTTCGCTACAATCGAGTAAGCAAGAGGCACTAACTATTATCTCAGAAATTGACTCAACTTGCGAGATAAGAACAAACCAAAAATGTCCACTGCATACTGATAGTTTACTACAGTGATTTCTAATTGACTCAAGTACATCTAACCATCAAATTCAGTCACCATGGAATCTCAACAATCTGTAGATCTACAAACAGTGGGCATCATATACTGGTTTGGCTCGAATTCGGTTCCTAACAGGGCATGTCAGTAAGCATCAGGCGGACCCATGCACAATAACAAAACACTAATACCAAAAACGGAAGCAACTGGAGCAACGATCCAAGAAAAGAAGCTTCCGCAGAGATCTAAATTCGGAGATGCCACTCGACTACCCTTGCTAGCGATGTTCCGAAGTTACGAGGTTGGAATAGGGGCTCCCATGAGGCATTCGCTAACATGTGATTTCTTTGAGTTGATTCTTGACGAGAAACTGTAAAGTAGTGTTCTGACGGAGAAAGTGGAGAAGGATGTGGAGAACAAGATGAAAAATGGAAGAAAAGAATAGTCGATAACATGACCAATCGTGAGCTGATGCCATGTCGAGCGTTCTAAATATATCTTGAATGAAACCTTCGTATGTTGGGAGGTCGACCTTTTATTGACCTTGCATTCTAGCAATATTTCTTAGCGTTCTTCCATTGGGACTAATTCGCCTTCTATTAGCTAATGCCCTTATCTGTGCCAAGGTCCCAAATGAGGAGTTCCTTGCGTGAAAAGGGAAGAAGTCGCAAAGCTGTAATTCACAACCAATAATTGGTTGCTTTGCAGACTTTTTTGCTTGAGGATATAACTGGATGGAACTATCCGGAAACGTTTGTGTTTCGTGTTGTGGTTGCTTTTGAATGGAATTTGCAAAATTTCACTGAATAGTCAAGAGCATCCCTCTGAAATCGATTCGAAATACCCGAAAGCAGCTTAGATGAAGATTTAAGGTACTGATAGTGTGATATTATGAGGAAAAAGAGAGTTTGAGGGTATCAATCTACTGATGCAAGGAAACTGATACCAGCTGTTTTTAGAAAGGTGTGGAAAGAAAGTACTGAAGAAGTGATAGAACAGTATTGTGACAGTATTTGAAGAGTATCAGTAATAGATGAGGGATACAGATCGAATGCAATCCAGGAAGATGATCTTGATATTGCAAAAGTGAATAGTCTCCACTAATACTCCCACAGTCAGTGCGACTAATATGATATCGACTCAAGTGTACTGATGGACTTGTGTAACTGGCGTTGGAATACTGGCAGTCAATAGAGCAGCAAAATTGGCCAATAATACAGGTGCACGGCTTGTACAATCAAATCCAGATACAGTTCAGTCGACTCAGCATAGCCATACTCAACAGTTGAACGTCTCGTGCACTGTACCTCAAGAGACTTGAAATTCAACTCAAGTGTATCAGTAACATAATTTCTGATTTAGGCTTCAAAAGGTATGCTGACAGTGAGTTGGGATGGACAGGCGAAACAAAGCTTGGATGGAAGATAAACGCTAAATATCAATTATTCCCTCTTCACCCAGGCTTCTCCGACTCATTTTGCTCGCCAATAAAAACCATGAACGCTTTAGACTTTAAACCTACAAGTACATGTCTCTCAGAAGGTTTGATCATTCATCTAAAGCCAATGGAGGTGAAATGTGTTCAACCGACGCAACCAAAGAAGCTCTGAATGTATCCTGCCTTCGACATGATCAAGTTCACATAAAAGGGCAAGTTGGCTGCAAATCACGTGACATCAAGTAGCTTGATCTACAGCCTGGTGATAACTTTACTTTCTCATTTGGTTATCGTTCAACATCTCCAATGTGATCCGACCATAACTACTAATTTTCAAATAAATATATTCAAACTATATACTACTAATAACTAAAGTCAATGATCCACCAATAATGTACACTTCTAGAACGCCCGAGACGCAG
Organism: Kodamaea neixiangensis; assembly: GCA_030565385.1. Taxonomy (NCBI): domain Eukaryota; kingdom Fungi; phylum Ascomycota; class Pichiomycetes; order Serinales; family Debaryomycetaceae; genus Kodamaea; species Kodamaea neixiangensis. Next base: position 41,695 of record JAJMBT010000018.1, on the reverse strand, counting down.
TGAATATATGATACAAGGAGTACTCACGAGCACTCACACTATGTTACAATGTAACGGTCGCCTCAAACACACCGTTCGTACATCAAGATGTATGCGCTCTTGATGTTTTCCTCCGCGCCTCCGTTCAACACTTCATCGGTGGTGATCAGCTTGAGCATGGTGTCGTCGATTCTGATCCATTCGTCTGGCGCACCAGGTGTGCTCGATGCTCTCAAAACATCGCTTGTGTAGTGCCCATTCTGCGTGTTGCTGCCGTGGTGGTACACCACGCCAATCAACTTGTAAACGTTCTTGTGCTCGAGCTCAAGACTTTTGTTCGACAAGACGTCGGTGGAGATGGTCATCTCATGCTGGTACACCACCTTCTTGCGCAACTTTTCAATGCCCAAGTCCTTCTCTTTTAAGAACGAGAAGCGCTTCAAGTGGATGATCAACACCTCCGGTAAGTTGTCGATGAAGGTCTGCTTCTTGATCTGGATCTCCTTGGCGTGCTCTTTGGTCTTGTAGCTGATTTTCTCTATGCTGTTCAAGTGTTCAAACGCTTCTTGGATCGACGCAGACTCGGAAATGTCCAACTGCACGTGCTGGAATGGGTCCAATGTGATGGACCGCGAGTACAGGTTCAGGTTGGGCGACTTGGGGATGGTCAACACGGACTTGAACTGTCCGCCAAAGATCATCGTGATTGGGCTCGGCTCAATCTCTACGGTCCGCTTCACGCTGATCTTCTTGTTGGCACCAACTTCATTCCACTCATTCTCACCGTCGGTCGTATCTTCTGGCGCGGGCGCATTCTTGTCATTCTTGATAATCTTGATCGCCGTCTTGATGTTGTACTTGAACTGGCTCACCTTTTCCGGGTCACTCTGCTCGTTGGAGTATGTCTGGATCAACGCGTCAATACTAGGGGTATTCAACAGCTTGACCGCATGCAAAAACTCTTCGTTCAAGCCGTCCAAAAAGTACCCCAAGAACTCTTCTGCGTCTTCTTGCTGCCCCCACTTCAAATGCTGGAACTTTTCATGCGAAATCAAGTTCATGTAGAAGGAGTCGGGCGAAAGAGGCTTGTTAGCTTCGGTGAACTGGTTCGAGATGCTGCTTTGGGAGTCTGTCTTTTCTGCAAAATCATCAAAGAACTTGATCAGTGCGTCCAACAATGGCGTAGGTGACACCTTGCTCAACGAACCAAGTGCTTTGTCCTGAATTAACTTCATCAACTTGTTGAAAGGCTGACAGTAGATCAACACCTGGAGAATCGAGTTCATGTAGCAGATGTTACCGTTGTTGGTCAATCCCCTGGGTGTAATCTTAAATGAAGGAATGTTGTTTTCTGGGTCCAACACCGAGTAATTAGGGTCGAACATGATTTTGAGCAAGAGTATTCCCAACGGCTGGACGGTTTCGTTGCAGATGTCAAAGGTTGCCGAAGGAGCGACAACAGTTGGAGCAACGACTGAAATGGTGGCGGGCACTTCACTGGTCTTTTTCTTTTTGGGTGCCGTCGACTGCAACATGGAAGCCCAGTTGACCGAGCTGCTTTGTACAGCCTTCTTTTCCTTATGCTGGCCCTCATCAACAGAGGTTGTTTCCTTGGTGTTGTGGTTCACGAGCTTGATGACGCCCGTCTCAATCGACACCTTAGCGTTGCTGGCAGGCATTCTCAGGTACTTTTCCTGTGCCCATGCTTTACGTTGTTCGACGTCAAACTTCTTGTAGTCGTCGGCAGACGAGTTGAAGAAGAGTGGATACACAATCTCAGCAGGCCCTTCATTCTTTACATTATTAAGAGGGCTTGAGACCGGGGTCTGCTTGGAAATGACAGGTGTGGTTGCGGCACTGGCCGGGTGGGGTTCATTATCATTAGTTTCGTTATCATTAGTTCTATTAGGTTTTGCTTTGGGCTCGGCTTTAGGGGCGGCCAGTTTTATGACGGGCGAGCTGATGTTGCTGTTGTTGCCGCTGTTCAAGCTGCTCACGGACGAAGGGACAAAGTTCGGGGCTGTCGACACCTTGGATGCGTATTGGTTGCCTGCCTTTTTTCTGTATCCGTTGGTTGCTGGTGGTTGAGGAGGGTATGGCAGGACGGGTACTGGTGACTGTGGGTATTGCTGTGGGTGAGGGTGTTGCATTGGTCCCTGTTGTTGTTGTTGTTGCATCATGAACATCTGGTTCTGGTACATGGCATCCGGGTACATTGGCATGTACATGGATGGGTACATCATATGGTATGGGTATTGCATGTACATTTGTGCTTGCTGTTGTTGTTGTTGTTGTTGCTGCTGCTGCGACAGCATGTAAGGCTGTGCCTGGGCATACAACTGTTGTTGGTGCTGCTGGTGCTGGTGCTGGAGATGGAACGGAGGTTGGTGCAGCTGGTCCAAGTCTGCGGGCAGCGACGGATGGTCCTGGTGAATGTGGCCGTGGACATGCGAAGGGGTGTGGGGCTGCGAAGCACCAGCAGCCGGGTCTTTATCATGGATAGATGCGGTGAACTTGGCATGGCCAGGAGAAAACATCGTGGCGTCCCCACGGAACCTAGTGGGCCCGTTCCCCTTCGAGGATGGGGCGGGGGCAGATGCAGTGGTGGTGGTGGCCGAGACAGACGACGACAAACTGGACATATATGGAGATGAACTTTGGAATCAAGGAGCAAGTATCAAATCGGTGGACAGTGTTAGCACATGGATTCTGGCTAGAAGCGGGAGGAGATGAAAGGTCCGGTCCCGAATGAATATAAAGGTAAACTAGAAAGTAGAGAGGCGACCTTGAATGAACATGTAGGTGGGTCTCGACGGCGCTATTGAATACACAGCGGCTGGATGGGGATACCTCGGCAAGTAGTCTTGCTAATGATTGATGAAAATTTTTTGATTCCTTAATTTTTTTTCACGTCGACGAAAAGTTTAAGGTGGGAGCAGGAGCTCCATGGGAACCGATGGGGTGGGAGGTGGAGAGGTGAGGTGGAGGGTGGGGTTGGATGTAGATTGGACTTGGAGAGGTATATAGATTGGAGTGAGATTGGATGTAGATCGGGCTGTTTGAGAGATTGGGTTGAGATTCAGGGTAGAAGTAGTTGGAATGATAGAGAACATTTGTGGGCATAGAATCAGTTGAAGAAATTAATGAGAGGAATTAGTGAAAGAAATCATTGGAGGAATGATAGTGTAAGAAAGCAAGAGGGAGTAAGAGGAAATTAACGAGGAATTACGAAGAGGGAAGAGACGAGGAAGAGGTGGGGTGATGGAAGTAGAGAAGGTATGAGAATGGGGAGGTGTGGTGGCTGATGATGGAGAAGTGAATAGCCAATGCTTCGCGGGTTCTCAATAGGGATTGTGGGAGGCTTGTGGAATTTTATGAGGATTACTGAGAAGATTGGGGGAGATTGGAAATTTTAGGGAGAATTGTGAGAAGTTAGTGACGAGAGTGTCGAGACAAATGAGAGGGGTGGTGAGTGATATTGAGTGGGTTCGATGATAGTGTAAGCGAGAGAGTGTATATGGGTGTGATGGTAGTACTGGTGTGCTAGATGAACGGGTAAAGTATTTGCATTATCATTGGTATGAAATGTTAGTATGGGATTGCGATAAGAATGAGTCAGATCTCCAACCAGTCCATTCTCTCTATTATTGTAGGCATTTAACCGAGATACATGAATAGCAGAAAGGTTATTGTTGAGAGAAGCAATCATTGAAGAGAAGCTGGTGTCGATGGTGAGTGTCTGTGAGGTGTTTGTGAAGGGCAATTGGTTAGTGTTGTAGGCATCACCAGATGCAGTGAGAGCAGAGTAGTAAAAATGGCGTCTGATGATAACAGTGTGAAGATGAGGAATTTGTAGAAGCGAAGATAGACCCAAAGAGGGTGTTTAAAAGGTGTGTAAGAGATGGTTGGGTTGTTACTTCATTGCTCTTTTGAAATGGTATGGGTGCAAAAAACGGGTTAAGGTTGGAGTACTGGTCTGCAGAGAAAAAGTTGAATAGAGTGATAGTGAGGGAAGCAACCGAGAGATACAAGAGGGAAGAGAAAGGATAGAGATAAGTAGGTAGGTCAGTCAAGAGTATGCTGTACGTCATATTGAAGCTTGATTTATATTATCTAGAAATATCATACGGTTGTGTATTCGTACCAGTTTGTCTCCAGATACTTTCACGTACTTCCATTCTCTTAGCATGTTCACTATGGTTGTTGTTGCCTTAGATATATTCATCAGAGTAGTAATGAGGTATCAACCTTAAATGATCATAAATGTTGAATTGAATCACTCCACTTCGTGGAGTGGATGCCATATCGTGTGGTTATACAGCAACTAACATCAAAACCACCAAAATATGCCTACACATCGGCACCGGGTTAATCACCTTTGTCTTGCTCCTTTCCAAGATCCTTGTTACAAAATTCTCCTCTTCAAACTCAACCAGCGAGTAGTCTATCATATGCTCTCCCAGAATCTCATAGTAGGGCTTCACATAGCATTCCTGGTACGTATCGCACGTACAATACCAATGACTCATGTCAACCTCATATTCACTGTAATCTGTGTGATTGTAACTTGCCGTCTTTGGCACCAACTGTAAATCTACAATACCCATTCCGTATTCCTTTTCAACCAACCTTGTCAACAAGGCCAAGTCTTGTTGATACTCATCTGTTTCTTCGACATTCTCTGTGCAATCTAGAACCACAATTGATTCCTGTAGGTTGTCCTCATGAAGCATTCTAACATCAACAGTCGCGTCTCCCTCTTTAACCAAACACTTTCCATTCTCGAAGATCAGTAGTGCTCTTAGAAACTCCCCACCAAACATAAGCGATAACTGGAGTGATTTGTCAGGGTCTACTATGAGTGTAGTTTTTGATGCCAGCTTCTTGTCAACGAACGCAGGGGTAGACACGCCATCGGAATCAACAACAGGAACATCAACAGGAAAATAACCAGCCCCAGATACATTGAAGGTATCACGAGCTTTATCTTTACCTTCGCCCTCAGCTTGTCTAACTTCAACTTCAGTTGCTTCCTTCAGTACTTCTTTCAGTACATCCTTCGCATCCTTCACTTCCTTCAACACTTCCTCCCCATTCAACACTTCCTCCCCATTCAACCCTATCAACCCCAACCCTCGTACCATCAGCACCAACCTCTCCTCACGCTCCCCTCGGTCACCAACCCTCTCCAACAACGCCCCAACAACCTCCTCAAACAACCTCTCCACCCACAACCCCTCCAACAACGCACCTACCACCTGTATACCGACATTTCTCGCAAGCAGCCCGTTCGCAGCCATCGACTTGCACCGTTTTTTTCCCACAAGATCCCCAAAAAGTAGAGTGTCCAGTTGCGTCGTTCCAAATCTGAACAACCTGGAATGCTCTTGTTCGAGAAGCAAATTTTAATCGATCAACAAATCGTCCATCTGTTGTTTGGCTCGACACACAAATAAATTAGTACCCAGAAAACGGTCTGGTAGTATTGGCATGTCTAGTTGGATTCTGAGTCTTCCCAGTGAGTTACGGGACGAGGTGAATGGGTTGGTGAGTCGGCAGCCTGATAGTTTGAAGATTTTGAATGACTTGTATGAGCATTTGAGCGAGGACGTCAAGAGACGCAAGATCGAGGGCACAGGGTTTGGTGGTGGTGGCACAGGGTTTGGAGGCAATGGGGTAGGTGCTGATGGTGGGGTTGAAATTGAAAAGGGGTTGTTGAATACTATCGACTCCAGCAAACCAGGCTTCACTCAGTTGCAAAACTCGTTGATCAGCGAAGAAACCATCATTTTCGAAATCAACCAGGTGTCATTCCAGTCGCCTATTCGCAAGAAGATGAACCTATCGTTTCACTTGGTCGAGAAGAATCATGAGCCGGTGCCTATTTTGTCGATAATCAACCCAAATAACCAGGTTGCTGAGCTTTCCATCATCGAGTTGGTCAAAGCGATCAAGCTTTGTTGCTTGTTTCCTATCGTAGGGAACTCTGTGACGTTCCAAAAGAAAGCAGTGGTCAACTTGTGTATCTGGCTTCATGACGAGTACTTGGACAACGACTCAAAAGACCCAATCGTGTGCCAGCTTAACTTGGACTTGATCAAAAAGTACTTGATCAAGACAAGCAAGCTACCTTCCAATATCGAGTCACAGTTGGCTGTTTCCAGAGACCTGAAAGACCTCCGTCTCAACGTTATACACGAACGTATCATCGACTACTACGAAAGGCAATTCAAACTATGCGGAATCAACCTACTCAACTACTTACCTTGTGGCTCCACAAACAAACTCACCGTCAACACCGACAATGCTATTGCCATCTCGAGCCACGGCAACAACATCTTCATTATGGTGGAATGCCACAAGGGTGCGAAAGACGGTGTGCTCATCTTCTTGGTGACAAACCAAGGCGAATCGTACGTAATCTTCGGCTTCAAAAAACCAATCTTGATCTTCAACATCACCAATATCAGGTCAAGCTCGTACAGCAACATCACCAGCAAAACATTCAACCTCAACTTTTTGGTTGTCAACGACAGAAACGAAGAAAAAGACTTGGAGTTCAGCATCATCGACCACAAGTACTTTGACTTGATTGACGGGTATTTGAAGAGCCAGCACCTCAGTGACAACTCGTTTGACGATAACTTGCGAGAGAAGGAGAGCAATGGTAACAAGAACGGCGCATCCTTGGCCGATGTTGTGTCTGGAGGAGCTGGAGTTGGTGATGAAGACGAAGATGAAGAAGATGATGGAGACTACAAGTCTGGTGATGAAGAAAATGATGGGAGTGATGTTGATGAGGAATTCGACAGCGATGTGAATAGTGAAAACGAAGAGAATGAAGAGGGAGCTGGAGATGTTTTTGCCAACAATAGAGAGGTTGAATCGATAGCTATCGATTAAAAGTTTCGTTAATGTGATATTGTCCGTATTGATGCAGTACAGGATGTGTAAGAAAGTATGGTTGATCTTTGTTTAATAAATGATAGAATTGATATGGATATTTGTATGCTTGACAGTTTGCTGGACTACAATCTGATGAATATATATTCATGAAAGTAGTATTACTTCTAGAGAAGCAGCCTTGCATCTACATCTGAACCATCCAGTCTTCTATGTACATTTGATAAATACGTCTACTTCACGTAATCTTCTTGTAACCATTAAATGTATCTCTCGCTATCTCTCACCCTAGTGAATCATCATAAACGTGTATTAAACGAATCGTAACATAAGCCTCTATAATTCCTACTTGTATGGTTGGCCGTACTTGTCCAACAACGACAAGACAACACTGCTCTTGTCAGCGGTCTGTCTGTGGTCTGGTTGGTCTTCGAACTCGAAGAATGCATCCTTCTTTGCCCTCTGCTCACGCAACACCAACAATCTTCTCTCCAACAAATTCTTGTTACCTTCGGCGTACTGGTCTCCAATGTAGTATGCACCGACAAAGAACCCGATACTCAATGCGTATCCTGGAACTCTGTTGAATGAACGAGGAAATTCCTTCCCCACGAGCTGCACCTGCAACCGTCTGGCAGCGGCACCAAGAAAAGAACTGAACAAAAGCCCGGCAGCAGTAACCATTGTAGTGATGATGATTTTTGCTTATTGAAATTTTTGTTGATGTTTAATTGGATGAAAAATGGGTCACGTGAGTTCAGAGATACCAGACTTGGGCTTTGGAAAGAGATTGCTTGAAAGAGGGGCAGGGATGTTGAGGAGTCGAGCATAATGAGAGAGAGAGAAGCTGTTACTACCATCAGGTTTAGAGTTTTCACTTCTAAGTCTTCAGATCACTGAATACTGCTGTTGATAAATTCAAGTTCAAAGTGTGGAGAATACCTTACTGGGTACTCTTCGCTTTTCACTCTTCACTCTTCACTCTTCACTCTTCTCTTCTACCTATAATCTCTTTACTTTAACACCTACGTTAAGTATCAAGTACACGCTAAATGTAAATTCGTCTTCCCTTACTAAGCGTTGATAAAATTGATAAAGACTCCACAACCACAATTAATTTAAATATAACTCCCTACAAGATGTCCCAGCCAATTAACTTCCTTAGGGGCCACCCAACTACCAGCTTGATTCCAACAGAGAAGATTGCAAAGGCATTCAACAATGTCTTGCTCCATTCCGACTATCTTGAATACGAAACCAGTGCCATCAATCAGCATCCTTTGACTTATGGTACTTTACCTGGAAATCACGATGTTCGTCATACAATAAGTGAATGGAACAACCGTACGTTTGGGTTTGAACATGACGGTGAGCGTAGGTCTAAACCAGAGAATATTAACTTGACCGGTGGCTCGTCATACGGTATTGCCAATATCTTGAATTCAACCACAGATGTGAATCTCACCAAGAGAGTATTTATTGTCTCACCAACATACTTTTTAGTCAACAGTGTGTTTGTCGATCTTGGATACGGAGACAAGTTGACTGCAATTGAGGAGACCCCAGATCAAGAAGATCAGATCGACTTGAAATACTTGGAAAGTCAATTGGAACACTACAGTAAGGGATTGGAAGAAAGTAGTGTTGATAACGAGATCAACATTATTAAAGATCCTTTGAGACCATCTCGTAAAATCTACAGATTCTTGATCTACTTGGTTCCTACCTTTTCGAATCCTGGTGGACTTACATACTCTGAGCACACGAGAAAGAAGTTGATTGAGTTGGCCCGTAAATACGACTTGTTGATTATTTCTGACGATGTCTACGACTTGTTGTCCTACACTGATGTTCCTGTTCCTGCGAGATTCAATTACTTGGACGAGCAAACGTTGCCAACTTCAAAGACTTTTGGGAACACCATCTCGAATGCCACCTTTTCCAAGATCTTGGCCCCAGGGTTAAGAGTCGGATGGCAGGAAACTGCAACGGACAAACTCGTGACTCAATTGTCAAAGAGTGGAGCAAATACCTCGGGGAGTACCCCAAGTCAGTTGAACACTTTGGTAGTTGCTGACTTGATAAACTCACACGAAATCGATACCATTATCGCCGACTTCAGAACTGTGTACACCAAGAGATCGCAGGTGTTGCTTGATTCTGGTAAGGAGCACTTACCCAAGACAACCCGTTATTACGGTGGAGACGGAGGTTACTTCATCTGGATCACCATTAAGGGAACCAACTTAGATCTTTCAGAAGTGGGTAAGATCCTTCAGCAGAAACATAACGTGACTATTGCAGACGGTAATCTCTTTGATGTTTTGGGAGACCCAAGGCATTGGGGTAAGACGTCTGCGAGAGTTTGTATCAGTTACTTGAACGAGGAGCAGATTAGAGAGGGAATAAAGATTTGGGGAGATGTCTTGAAGGAATTACACCCTGAGTTGTACTAGCCTTCGGGTTCGTGAGTCTAGTCGCATGTTGGCCCATCAGTGTTTAGAACAATTAGAGATAATAGTAATACATTTACTTATTCAAATTTGAACGCATCGGGGGGCCGTTCAGAACCCAACCTATGATCAACATAAGCATCGACCATACCCATTTGGACTAGTGTTTATGCATCGACCATACCATTTGGACTAGTGTTTATGCATCGACCATACCCATTTGGAGTGTTTATACATCAAACGGACGTGCATTTGTACTCACAATCGTGCCTTATCTACAACATATCATCAGTCTCTCTTCAATTTCTGTTAGTAATTATTCACAAATAGTAATTTATTCAGCGTAGATCTTGGTGTAACTTTTTGTATTCACATGTAGAATTCAATTTAGGCGAAGTGTTGTCATCATCAAAATTACTGCAAAGTAACTTACCGTTCATAATGTTGGCGATGATTTGAAAAATTTCAGCGAACTCGCTGTCTTTTATACTCTGGCTGATATTCAGTTACCCGGACACATATTTAATAGGCATATTTTGGAACAGAATTTGCAGCCAGTAGCGGTTAGAATGCATTTCAACTTACAAGACCATACTATTGAGTTCAAGAGCACGACGATATCGGCCTTGTCTGTTTATTCGTATATTGTTGACTGGGTTTTTTATCTTGCTATTTTGGTTGGGTTTATTTGGTTTGGCACGGTGGTTCCTCCACGGTACCATGAGTTTCTGGTTTTCGATATTGAGTTGATGAATTCGTATAAGGGTGAGCAGGAGACGGCTGTTCCGATTGGCACATTGATACTGGTTTCTGTTGTTTTCCCTGTTTTGCAGTTCATTGCCTGTTCGGTTTTTAGTACAGTTACGTTATCACGAAGCCGAAGAGCTTGGGATATATTTGCTGGGCTCATGTGTCTCTGCGGGGGTATAGCGACGCAGTTGATGGTGACTGTGATTCTCAAGAATATCTGTGGGCTTCCCAGGCCAGATTTGCTTTCCAGATGCCAGCCAGATTTGCAGTTGGTAGAGTTAATACCGCCGCTACAGTTGGCAGATATAAGCGTTTGTTCGAGCGAAGACTTCCATTTGATACAAGAAGGATTCCGAGCGTTTCCCAGTGGACATCTGTCGACTGTTTTCTGTGGCTTGGTGATCTCGAGTTTGAACATTGCAGCCAAGTTGCAGGTATTTGACAAGCGAGGGATATCGTTCAAGGTGTTGTTGGCAATTGCACCCATAATGATGGCTTGCTTTGTATCGTGCACCCGTATCAGCGACAACAGACACTTTCTCAGAGACGTCATTGGAGGCTCGGTTATTGGAACTCACATTGGCATTTGGTTCTACTCGCAGTACTTCCCCAGCGTATTTGACTTGGAAAACTGCGGTAGAGCATACCCTCCACGACGAATCGGTATCTCCAAACTCTTCAACAACGTCGGAGGGTTCTGGAAAATCGGAGACAAACTACCAGGAGCGTTTCAAAAGCGAAACGTCAACTCCCACGAGAAAGTACAAATGTTAACCCACCTAAACACAGAAATGTTCATGCTGCCAGAAGCTACGGAAGTCAACCTCAGCAGCGACAAGTTGACGGAAATCCCAGTAAATATTAAGATGATTAATAATTTGACTAAAAACTTGGGCAGTTCATACATAGACCTTTCCAAGGATGTGTATGATAGAGCCAATGCATGATGGGAATCGTGGGTATGTATTATGATTCCATTCTATAAAACCCTCACTTCAAAATGCCCTTGGCTCTGTTTCTAGCAGACTGCAACTTCTCAGTGGTGTTATCCACTGCATCGTTCAACTCATCGAGCATGGAGTTCTGCTCTTCGACTTCTGTATTGATGGCCTCGCCGATTTGCCGTTGACGGTGGATTATCTTCCTCAACTGTTCTAACTCCTGGTCTTGGTCTTTGTGGACTTGAATCTGCTGTTGTAACAATTCTTTATTATTCAATAACAAGGTCTCTTTAGTTTCCTGGGGTTTGCCCAAGACTCTTTTACCTGTGAAGAGTTTCTCAGTAGCTTCGTTGTTTGAGTTTGTAAATCCTTCCAGTAATGACTTGATAGCAGCATCCAAGCTCCGTTTCCCTTCTGCAAGCAAGTTTTCTCTTCGGGACTTTTCTCTGGAGTCCACTTGGATGGAGCTCAAGGCTTTAGCAAGGTTTGCAAGACATGGTTGTAACTGCTTGGTCACTTTCTCACGACCCTGGACCCTTTCAGCAAATGAACTTGGAGACAGCTGTAAGTCCAGAACTGCAGACTTAAAGGCTCTATAAATTTCCAACCAATTAATTTCATCTATAGAAGTGTAGTCGGCATTCAATACCGCCTCGCCTTTCTCCTTGAACAAGTTGGGGTTGAATTTGAAGTTGAGTGGCAACTTCAAAAACGTAAGAACCAACTGGTTGTTCTGAACAGTGGAGTCTTTGATGACACTTGCCAAGAACTGGGCCAATTCGACTTTACGCTGGTCGACGGTACCCTGGGAGTTGCTGAGCCATTTGAGTTTCTTCGAGGGAAGTTGATACGGGAAGTCGGCTGTGTTGATACCCAAGTCTTTACAAAGCAGATTGAGTAGTTCTTCGAACTCCAGGAACCTTTTCTCGGTCTGAATGGATCTGAGTGGTAGCTTGACCGAGACACTATAGAATGTGGTCCCGTTGCGGGTCGTGGCACTGGGTATACTGATTATCTCGCTCATTACAAGAAGTAGTTGAGATGGGATTGTTAAGATAAATCACGTGAAGATAGTCGTCTAGGTAGTGGAATGTAAATAGATAGAGAGAGTTGTGTGGGAGTCATAGTAATGAGAAAAGCGAGAGTTGTGGTTACAAAGAGAGGAAGTTCAACTGTATATCAGGGCAATTGAATATTTGATCAAGGCAACTAGTAGGTTATCTTCGACCCCACAAAAACTTAGAGATGAGTTAACACTTAAGATTAGAGTATGCACAGTTAGAGAAATAGTAGAGAAACAGTAGAGAAATAGTAGAGAAACAGTAGAGAAACAGTAGAGAAACAGTAGAGAGGCAGTATTGAAACCAACGTGTTTGCAGTCACGAATAAACATTAATACTAATATTCTCAACAGCAACTCTGAAGTTTGCCTAGTTATATGCCAGATCACGTGCACCAAATATAGCAATGTATAAGTAGAGAAGATTGCTACCTGAAATATAGAAAGAGCAAGATGAGTTACGAAGCTACCGATGCAGAAGCTGCTGGAGGTTCTACCAGTAGGGTAATTGAGCCCATTACTGAAGAAAGCAGCCAGGAGCTGGTTCCAACAAGCCCTAAAGCTGGCAGTGCTGAGCATCAACCATTGTTGCGTCGTCCTAGCCAAGAGTTGCTTGACCCTGATGATCCTATAGTATCTCCATTGAATTTGTACAATGTTAGAGTGAGTCGCATCATTGTGATTGTACTCCTTATCGCGAACACGGTGTTGTTCTTTGGGTTCTTGATATCCGACTTCATCTCGATTCCCGGGTTGGGCAATGATTCATTTTTGGAATTGGATTTGGCATTGGTCAATTTGTTGACCAACTTGGTGACACTATGGTGGTTTGTTATTCCAGCCTACTACGAGAGAGTGTTGGGATACGTGAGTTTTGCGTTGGTTCTCATTGACGCAATAGTGGTGGCCTTCTTCAAGGATGAGAAAATGGATGTATTCTTCTTGTTGTGGACCGCGTTGAATATCTTGTACAATTGCTTCGCTGATTATTATGTTGAAAAGGAAAAGAGGCTGCAGGAAATCAAGTACACTGGCCGTGTTGAAAAGAGACGTACTGTCTGGGAACTCTTTGTTATATTGGTCAAGTGTATTGTGAAGTTGGTGCTTCTTTTAGTGATTTGGAATATCAGTTTGACCTTGTGGTTACAGGCATTCGACACGCATGAAAAGCCATGGGGGAAGTTGGTTAGTGTGAATGAAGACCAATTCAAGGTTCACTTGGCATGCTTTGGTCTTGACAGTAACGACACCTCGGTTCAATCTCCATCGTCTCCAGATAAACCTAAAGACCCAGAAGGAAAGCAACAACCAATTGTTTTGGTTGAAGGAGGACAGATGACGTCCTCGGAAGAATTCCAGGAGTGGATTGAAGAGTTGTTCCATTTAAACAAGATTGAAAGATACTGTGTTTGGGACAGACCAGGATTCGGATGGTCCCAGAGTTCTCCATCGCCAACTTCAATTGGAATTGTGACTGAATATTTGATGGAGGCATTGAAGAAAGAAAAGGTCCATGGTCCGTTTGCGCTTGTGGGCTTCGACATTGGGGGATTGTACTCACGTATGTTTGCAAGCAAGAACGTGGCTAAAATCCACTCCATGTTGCTTGTGGACAGTTGGCACGAGGAGTTGTTACAAAAGAGACCCTTTAGTGGGCCAAACCGTAAGAACGAAGACTGGCGTACTGTTTATAAGAACAAGTTGGAGTTGATGAACACCAGAACTGGTTTCGCCTTGTGGGTTCGTGGTGTCTTGTCACCACTTGGTTTGGTGAGCAACTTCAACTGGTTTTTGCACCCACGCAGGTTCTCTAGTAAGAGCCGTATTTTTGGAAGAGACATGTACCACCAATCCAAGTATATCAGAGCGCGTCTCCAAGAGCAAATCACGTCACTGATTTTGCTGTTCAACGAAGTCAAAAGATCAGACATCCACAATGTTCCACTCAGTGTGATTTCATCTGACTTTATGATCAAAAACTCGTTGAACTGGGGTAAATGGCAACGTGAAATCAGCACATTAAGTGAGAACGCAATGGAATGGGTGATTGCAGAGAAGAGTGACCATTTCATTTGGAAAAACCCAAGAGGTAGGGAACAATTGCAAGAGTTGTTGCTTCGTATGATCAGCGAGAAGAGGTTGAACTAGGCTATTAAAAATTAATAGGACTCATACTTTGAGTCTACACTTATTCTATTTATTGACAGGTCAATAAGTATCAATGCTTTCTATATTAAACAATTACATTTTGTAGGATTGCCTACCAGAAGATGATAGACAAAACGATAAGTCCTAAGATACCAGAGCCGTAGACTTGAGGAGCGAAGTTAGCTGTGACAACCGACACCGAAGAGGCGATCTTGGAGGTGACGGATTGAGAGCCAGCCTTGGTGGTTTCAGCAGAGTTGGCTGGAGGAGTGACCACTGGAGCACCAGAAGTAGCCTTGGTACCAGTAACAGGGTTAGTAGATTCGGTTTCGCCAGTAGTAGCGGCGGACTTTGTGGAGGCAGCCTTGGAGGAGACAGAACCAGCCTCCGAGGAGGCAGCCTTGAACGAGGCAGTTGCGGTGGAAACAGTTTCAGTTTCACCCAGAAGAGGACAGTAGGTAGTCAAAACAGTGACAACACCGTTAATGGTCTCAGTGGTGAGGGAAGGAGTAGCAGGAACGGTCTTTTCAGTACACTTGTTGTCTGAGCATGAGGTGATAGTGATAACTGTTGTTTCGACGTTGGTTTGAGTGCTGGTGGAGCCAGAGCCGGAATCGGGGCCAGCGGAAGAGCCTGTGGAAGAAGCAGAACCAGAGCCGGAGGCAGAGCTAGATCCAGATTCAGAGCTTGATCCAGTAGCAGATCCAGATCCAGAAGCAGATCCAGAACTAGAACCAGAAGCAGATCCCGAAGTAGCACTTGAAGTGCCGGAAGATGCACTTGAAGAAGCGGAAGAAGCACTAGCAGAACCAGGGCTAGACGAGGAACCAGATGCTGAGCTGGTAGCAGCAGAAGAAGAAGCAGAAGACGAAGAAACAGCCTTCTGACAAACTCTGTCCTTGAAAAGAGTAGCTCTGTCCAAAACAGTGTTGTTGGAGGAAGAAACAAACTCATGGGTCAAGTGGGTACAGTTGTGGACGGTAAGTCTGGACCAGCCGTAAGCAGTGTCTTGAGCGAAAGCAACGTAGTCTGGGAGAGGAGTCACAAGAGGGTCTAAACCGTCGTAGTGACCAGCGATACCATTCAAGATGTACCATGGAGCCGTAGGGTTGTTGAGGCCGTTTGGATCAACCACGTTGTTAGCGACAGGAGACAATCTTTCGTAGTTGTGGACGTGACCGGAGATGATGAGGTCGACACCGTACTGGTTGAACAAACCTTCGAAGGCAGTCTGACAGTCGGTACATCTGTTGGACTTCTTAGCAGCAACGTACCAAGGACGGTGGCCCATGGCAATAACCCAGGGGGTTTCGGTTCTGTTGACAGAAGCAAGGTCCTTGGCCAACCAGTCGACTTGTTCGTTGGCGTAAGAACCGATGTGGCCGTTGATACCAGTGTCTTCTGGGCCAATGAGTCCGTTACCCAAGTCGGTTTCGGTGTTGTACAGGACGATGTGGACAGAGCCGTAGTTGAAGGAGTACCAGAAGTTACCCACACCACCAGACTGTTCGCCCGGCATGTTGAAGTGCTTGGAGAAGCCGGTGAAGTTTGTTTGGCCAGGCATACAGATGGAGTTGGTGTATGTGATCCCGTTGGCCTTGTCTGTGGTTCCTCCATTGTCACAGTCGGCTTCGTGGTTACCTGGACCCACCATGTATGGCTTCTTGGCGGTGATAGGCTGCAATTGGTCGTAGAATTCGTTAAGAATCAGGTCGTAGACCTTGTAGCCGTTGGCAATGGTGGTGTTGGCCAAGTATCCCTGGATTTCTTCCTTCAACCAGTAGTCTGCGTAGGCAATGTCACCTGGGTGCAACAAAAAGTCGAAGGTGTCAACACTCAGGGCCAAGGATTCGATGGTGTTTTGCTCACCAGGAGCAAGAGCACCACCGGCACCGTTGCCGGTGGTGTCGCTCAAGCCGAGGGAACCCATGGTACCCAAGTCGACGACGGCCGCAAAGGTGAATTCGTCGGTCGAACCAACTGGCTTAGCGGTCTTGAACGAGTAGGTGTTGGCATCGTTCTCGACCTTGTAGTAGTAGGTGGTCTGAGGCTTGAGACCGGTGATGGTAACGTGGTTGTTCCACGTTCTGGAAGTTGGGTAAGTGTCAGAAACGAAACTCAGGGCCAGCTGGTCCAAGTTGTTGGGATCCAAGCCGTAGTTAACAGTGGGGTTGGAGAGCTGGGAAAAGGTGTTCCAAGAAACAGCCATTCCGTCTGAGTCCGCATAAGCCAAACGATGTTGGAAGGGAGCAGTAGGGTCTTCAGGTTCATCTCTAATCGCAAACCTATGACGAGGACTCAAGGTGATAATCTCTGCCTGGAGTTGGCTGCAAAAAAAAGCCAAGCCAATAAGAAATTTGACGTGCATGGTGGGGACTTTAGTGTGCTGAAAAATTTAGCGAAGTGTATGACAGCGATAACGGTGCTTTATATCACTTTAGTAGCCCGGAATCCACCCTGGGGGCCGTGGCGGAACGTGGTTTGTAGATAGCGGGTCTTGGTGAGATTCAGCAGAGTGGACGCGGTATGTGTTTCGCACGTGGGGTGCCTTTGTGTTCGCGTGTCATAATGATTTGCAATTCGTGTAACTTTATTGGCTCGACCGTGTTTATTGGTGTCTCCCACGTTTAATGGACGGAGGGTGGAGAAAGGCGGAGAAGAAGGTAATGTGTAGTGTTGGATCTGCCAAGAGATATGGGGATGGCTTTGTTGTGCAATGTTTTGCACAGATGGAGTGGTTTAGTGTGTTGTAGTGCGTGGCATAGTAATTGAATTGTATTATAATTGGCACTTAAGTGCCAATTAATGTGATAAAGGCAGTCGTGCCGGATGAAGCTACCCCTTTTGCCAGTTGTTGGATTTCTGTATCAAGGTGGTGGCTAACTAAGTCTTGTAAGCGAAAGCATGTGTTACGGTAGATAACCGGACCGACAGAAGCGAATTTTTCATTGTGATTTGGAGGATGCGTGCGATGGATCTGTTGATCTGGACTGGGGAAGGTGCTAGTGATGGAACTATTGATTGGTAATTGAGCCAAGGGATGGTATGGAGCGGGTGAATGGAGAGTGTTTCACATGCATTGAATAGTTTTTGCTTGAATCAATTTAGTTTAGACAGACAGGTTAACGTGTTTACGTTTAATACTAAGAAGGCTTATCGGACGCGCACAAAGAGGCGAAGTCGTATCGTGGTTTGGAGTTTGGGTTGGCATGGGGGATGGAGAGATTGGAATTAGGGGGAGACTAATAATTTTGACTCTGACTTCTTCCCCGTGGAGAGTAACGAAGAGTTTTATCTTCCTGTCACCTTTCTCGAAGGTTGACTGGTGGGTACTGAGATGACGATGAATGTTTTCAATTCTGCTTTCACCAGTTTCAATTAAGAGTTGCTACAGTCATGACAAAGGTTTCTGAGAGAGGCGATTTACAGGTGTAATTCCAATATATGGAATGAAGTTGGCTCAAAAGTACTCTTCATTTCTTGAGGCAGGGATATGGAATTTCTTCGGAATACTTCAGGGTGTGGATGTCTACGGCTACTTATACTTCAAGATCTAGAATCTGATGAGAGTTGAGTAAAGAAGTAAAATGACTCAGCTTAACATTCAGGAATCTTCAATTCTGTTTCCAGTTGATAGCAGATTTCAGTAAACAACCTAGGCTGTAAGAACAAAAGCGTAACACCAATTAACAATGGCCATGGCAAAGACATGAAAAAATAGCCCGAATGGTATATATTTCAATACCCATATACTGTTAAACTACGGACGAAACTACAGAATGTTGGAAGAGGGAATCATTGTCTACCAACGTTATTGAGGAGTCTTCTATTACGTCAAAATCATACCAAAGTAGGATATCATTTCTCGGATTCAATCGATGGTCGTTCTGCCCCAGGTAATGTGAATGGTGAGTCGTGAAACTCATACCAAGGATGACTCCCAATCATTCTACACAATTCAGCAGAATCTTGTGTGAATCTGTCTTAATTATTGCACCAAGTGTCAATTTTCGTGCACGAAAATGGAAAGCCTATTTTTAGCCCGATTTTGCAGCCATCTCAGGGGCTGAGTGATCATCCTAATGCCTGATGATAAGCAACTGCCATTTAAACTTTACGAGGTTTGACAATAGTGGAGACTTCCCCAGTTTATAATTCCCATAGTGTGTTGCTAAACCAAGCCCCGGACACAGCCACTGATTGAGTAATCTGAATAAATCAACCAATTGAAAGCTGCCATCCTATTTCCCATCGATAACCGAATGAGAATGACTTCCATTAATTTTCAGGCACAACTAAACTAACTTTACTCTCATACCAAAATTCGATTCCATTTAAAGGGAAGAATAGCCGATAATTATGAATCCCAGAAGACTATACCATGCTTCAAGAAAAGTACGCACGCGAAGACCCTCCGCCCATTTATCAATCTTCTGAGCTAAATGGTCCTCAGGAGTTCAGAGTCATAAGAAAAGGTGATCAATTTTTAGTTTATCCAACACTTACTGAGAAGAAGTCTTTCAGAGGGTACCTAGACAAGTTCAATTTGAGGCTTGGTCGAAGAAACAACAAGCAGTCCAACACTAGCAAATGGTTGAAAATCAAGGATTCTTTTAACGAAAAAGGCCTGGGTGCACTTATAACACAACTGCCATGGAATTCTAATCACCACGAGTACATAATTTCGCCCAAGGGGCCTGATACGTACTTTTCAGGAGGAGACGGCTTTCAAAACAATGTACTGGTTGCTGCAGCTGCTGCTCTCGCATGCGAGCAGCAAGAAAATGCACCAGTGACTCTGTTCAAGCAGTTTGTGCCTGCTGTACACGAAATCCAGGGTAGCTCATTCAGGCAGTTGGAAGTACAACAGCCAGTTCTAGAGTTGACCTCGCCTTCATTGAGCAGACACCAGGGATGTCGCGGGCAGATCAACGAGATACTGCCTCACGAACAACAAACCCCACCCCCACTGCAACAGTCATTTCAACAATCAACACAGCAGTCTGCACAACAGACAACACAACAGGCAGTACAACAGACAAAACAACAGACAATTCAGCAGAACAGCCCTCCCAATCCGCAACAAGTGTACGCACAACTGTACACGCAACTGTACACACAACACACACAACTGCACACACAACAACCATACACACAGCAGTATTACCTGGCACAACCCTCGTACAATCAACAGAACTCACAACCACATCAAGTGTACGGACTTCTCCCTCTTCAAAACAAAGTGCCAATAGTGTTAGCCATCATCTTGGGTCTTGTCGCATTCATGGTTGGCTACTTTTAAAGCCCAAACCTCTCTCGTCACTGGAGTTTCTTCCGAAAATTAATTAGAGGGTTTCTTCTCTATTAGAGTAGTGTTGCAATGAATATTCAAACGAGTGAAGTGGCAGGAGCTGATATGATCAAATAGTTTTAGTTAATAGAGGTTGAACAGAGTCAAATGAAAGGAGTTGAAAAATATTATGATGACGAGTAGAGAATACCATGAAGCAGAGTACTTGAAATGATTGGTTACATGAAGCGGAAGCAGCTTAGTTTGTATATCGAATTATAATTTGAAAAACGTTCATCAGTTCATTGTAGATTAGAAGTCTTCGGAGATTAAAAGTCAGTAATGTTTCAATTTTAAGTTTAAGTACTAGACTCATGGTTCAAAGAGTCCAAATAGGCGTTCATAACCCAACGATCTTTCAAGTGTATTTCATCCCCAAAGAAGCAACTATCTCGCCATTTTTGTCGGTATTCGAGAAGATGTTAGTTGCCTTGAGTGGTCGGTGTTTCAGGAAGTTAGCTGTGTGAGCGAGAGATGGAGTGAGGTGCGAGGGTGTGTGAGATACAAGCAAGAGAAGGAGGCAGCGAATTATGATTGGCTGATTTAGCGTACGTACTGTACTGTTGAGGTTTATTAATTGTTCTAGACTTCAAGCATTATCCCCTCAGTATTGAGGAGTTAATTGGAGCAGGATGAAGATTACATAGTGATAGGTACAGGGTACAGTGGTCTCGATAAAAGTTACCTAGGCCTGTTCTTGAGCACTTTGTTTGCAGTGAAGATCCTGATATTGTAGTACTATCGTTGTACTTTGCTGTACTTTGCTGCGCTTGGGGCAATTCGAATTGGCCTTCTGTCTGGCTTTCGCTCACTACTACCGAATCTTACCTTGTTAGATTAATCTCGTACTTCGTAACACCAGTTTATAGAAGAGTATTGAATGGAATGGTCCTACCATCTAGCATAACATATGGCCTGATTATGTCAAGAATTATCGAATTCATCGCTCGACCAGCATTTAGTTAATAATATGTTCTTGTTGGCTGCAAATTGCATTTAAATCAATACACTCCAGCATTAACAAACCAGCTATTTCATAGAGACAACCTCATCTACATTGGTTATTGCTGGTTTCTCCTCACAGCAGTCGATCATCACATACGTTTCACAGATGTTTTACTCTATTGTTGAATCGGATTGTAGCTGGTGAACTCTATCCTCGAGTATTGCAAGATTTCTGTAGCGTCGAATACCTCTTCTTGCTCGTAGTACCAGCTCTGCAGTACTTATTTTCTTATTAATCAGCATCTTGGGACCTCTCTTCCCAAGTTCACGTCTTCTTCCATTCTGCTCATACTAAGAGACAAATAAAGACCCTACCCGCAATAATAAAGGCATCAATTTCTCACCAAAAAGTTTGTTGTCGTCTACAAATAAATAAACATTATCGATTCTCCATTGAAGGTCCGAGTAACAACGAGTGGAGGGTTGAAGACATGACTGACACCACCTCGAGAGACATGGGGTTTGGGCGCGCTGTTTCAGGCAAGGCCCAGGCTAATATCAACGTTCAGACGAGTAATATCAATATCCTTCAGGGGAGCAGTGAAGGAGCAGGAGCAGCAGGAGCAGGGGCAGGAGGCAGTCGCCATGCATCGCATAGTTCTAGTGGTGCTTCCAGTGCTTCAAATGGTGCTGCTTCTGGTGGTGCTGTCGCTGGAAGTTCTGCTACTGGTTCTGCTCCGGCTACACCATCAGTTACTCACAACGGTAATGCCACCGCCGCACCCTTATCGATTAATCACACACCCAAAACAGCATCCGAGTTAAACCCACCCAGGCACACGCACACAGAGCACCTGGCCACACCACCCAAACACCTCACGTCTAGCATACTGCACGCGAGCTTCAACCAGAATGCCAAGCGCTCCATCTCGCAGAGCGCATCGACAAGCAACTTGAACGGCAGCTTGAGCCCACCCAACGGCCAGGGCCATCCACACGGGCCCACCGCCAGGAGGTCGTCCTTTGGGCTCAACTTCTTGTCGAACTTTACAAGCTCCATCAGATCAGGACAACCACAAGGAGCTCCAGGGACGAGCCCAACCACGAACGGTGCTGCTAGTGGTGGTGCCACTGGCACCACCAACGGTATTGCCAACATCGCACACTTACAACCACCATCGCCATCGGAAAACCCACACGTTTTTATGTCGAATAGTCCAACCATCGCAAATTTGAGTAGCCACACACATGAGGCAGCGCAGGGAAGTACCACCACTGCTGCAGCAGCAGCGGCAGCAGCAGCAACCCGCCGAATCCACGCACACCAAATCACCGAAGTAAACGACCCACCAAGCCCAACATCCACCGACGAAGGGTTGGCCCTGCCCGGTGCTGTACCACCCACTGGCCTCACTCTCCAAAACAACCAAAGCTTCACGGATATCAACAACACACACATCTCGACTGAAGAGATGCCGAGTGCGAGCGCGTCGGTGCCTCAGTCGGCACTCCAGCTGGCTGGCGAAGCGCCCACTACCAGCACGAGCGTCGAGGAAGCAAGAACAGACAGTGGTTTGACAGACAACAGCAACGGCATGGACAAGGACGGCTTTTTCCTGGTGAGATTGACGCCATTAATAGACCACTCGTCATCGACGTCAGGACTTTACTTTTCGCCAATCATCCGCAAGATCAAGCCTGGTTCGTCGATTTCGATTGGCAGGTACACAGAAAAGAACAAGGCTGCTGCACATGCTCCACAGGGATCGTCGTCGCCGGTGGTTTTCAAGAGCAAAGTTGTTTCAAGGACACATGCCTTGTTCCAGTGCAACGACGACGGTCAGTGGTTCTTGAAGGATTGCAAGTCGCTGTCGGGGACATTTTTGAATCATGTGCGGTTGCTGGCGGCCCTGGAGGAGTCGCCCATGATGCCGTTGCTCGATGGTGACATCATCCAGTTGGGAATGGACTACCGTGGAGGTACTGAAGAGGTTTACCGGTGCGTAAAAATGAGGTGCGAATTCAACAAGTCGTGGCAGCGTAAGGTGAACCAATTCAACTTGGAGATCCACAAGAAGTTGAAGAACTTGCAGTTGGGCTCGGGCGACGGCGACCTGGGCCCCAGCACGGCTGCGGGTGCCTCTACAGACATGAAAGATATGAACAAGCTCAACACACTCGCGACACTGTTGGACGACTTGGCCGAGTGTGCGATTTGCTTGATGAAGATCGAGCCGTGCCAGGCCTTGTTCATCAGCCCGTGCTCGCACGCATGGCACTACAAGTGCATCCGGCCCATCATCATCAAAAGCTACCCGCAGTTCTACTGCCCCAACTGCCGGACAATGTGCGACTTGGAAACAGACCTCGATGAGGATGATTAATTTTTGCATTATACACTAGAGGGAAGACGTGAACTCAGGAGAGTCAGCTGTCTGCCGAGCAACCCAAACACCTTAGGTGACACACAACTTACGAGTAAAAGTGACTACCCACACTATCAGTACAAGTCAGATAGCCTCATTTATGTCATTGAACCATCGACTACTACAATATTGACTATTAATATACGTGAATTCGTAAAATCGTGCATTTGTAACTATCTACAATTAAAAAACAGTACTTTTAAGCATGTGAGACGGAGTCTCTGACCCTTCCTTGTAGATGTATGGTTGGGTAATCGGACCTTCTTTGTGAATATATGGCTCGTAAATCTGGCCTTATTGGTGAACTGGTTAGGTACTAGAAGTTGAAGTTGTTATTGACAAAATTATTCAAGTTCTTGAGCGACGTGCTGCTGCTGTTGCTGATCGATGCGTAGTCGTTGGGTGTTGCAGTTTTATCAGCGCCTCGCTCAAATGAGTTCACATGTGGCGGTGCAAAGTTGGAAAAGTTGAGTTGTTGGTCGTGCACTAGTTGTTGGTGCCGTTGGTTCTGCCTGAGATTTTCTTGCGCTCGTTGTACCAGTTCTGGCAGTATAAACGAGGACGAGCGTTCGGATGATGTGTCTGAGCTGGAGTCGTTGTGTTTGTTGTTGTTGTTGTTGTTGTTTGTTCTGGATTGTGGGAGTGGGAGTGGCTGTTGCATTGAGAGTTGCCCGTTTATGTCTGGAAACTGCAGGCCTAGCGTTGCGTTGTTCATGTTAGCAGCCAAGTTAAGTTGCGAGAGACCCGAGGAGTAAAGGGAAGTTGGGGTGGTGCAAAAAGCCATTGTGATTTCGGTAAAGGGCGAGTTTTCACCTGTGGTTGCTGCTGTGGTGGTCGCTGCTGTAGCGACTGCAGCTGCAGCGGCAGCAGCTTTATCGGTTCGAATCTCCTCTTCACCCGACTTTGACGATGTATCCAGGTCCTCCTCGCTCAACTCAGACAAGTACCCAAATCCAGGCACGTTGAAGTTGGACGAAGAGTTGCTCGAAAGAAACTCCTCAATCTTCTCATAGAGCCGCGCTGGCACAGTCACGTTCTTTTTCAAAGTTGTGGTCAAGTCGAAAAGTTCTCTCAAGTACTTGAACCCAATGTAATGGTTGTTTGCGCGCTCGCTGTTTCTATTGAATCCGCCCAAGCAGATCGAGTCGACAAGACCGTTTGCCAACTCCAAGAGCTTGACACACAGACCTGGTCCATTTAGCTCGAATGCGAAGATCGGGAATCCCTTGATGGCCTCCAAGAACTCTTGTGCTATGGTGACTGGAAACGTCTTGAGAAGACACTCCAGAGTACCTTCAGACGCAGAGTCCATGAGAAGGTTGTTCTTCTTGGTGATGTTCCATGTGAGCGACTTCATCCAGAACTTGCTCATTAAAATGTTCACCTTCTGGATATCAGGCATCGACTTGATCACATTGATGGTATTGAGTTGGTGTTGGACACCAATGACCCAGTTGTACTGGTCAGCCTGTGCAAACAGGCTGTCCGTGGCAATGCCTCCGTTGGCTTTGAGCAGCACAATCTTCTGGAAAAAGTGCTTGTCTGGAATAGCAAACACTTTCACGAGTTCGGTGAACCCAGAGAGAAGAGTCAGGTACTCCTCGTCGTCCAAAGAGGGGAAGGGAATCAGCGCATCCAAGATAATAGGCACACTGTCTTCAATACACATGAACCGTTCCGTCACCAAGAGCAAGTAGTATATCTTCTTGAGACGGTGGATCTCGGCACCTGGTTTGTTGACATACGTGTTGTTGTCGTGGAGTCCCATCAAGTGTGCGAACGAGATGGCCTCGCGGAGGTACAAGATTGCTTTTGTAGTGCTGTCCTTGATGTTGATGTAGTAGATGTACATGAAGAAGGATGTGAGGAGCAGGTCTGCGGTTGGCACGGAGGTGAGCTTGGCGGCGTCGCGAGCCTTCAAGCATTCAGAGATCAACTCGGTGTCGTTGACGCTTTGCGGGACGCCAACCAAGTTGCCGTGCGTGGACACGATGGCCACCTGCTTGATTATGGCGGCCGAGATGGCGCAGCTCAAGGCGTACAGCAGGATGTTGTCGTGGTTGAGGTATATTCGCAGAGCCAAGGTTGGTTCCGACGGGGTGGCTGTGTCGACCAACTTGGAGGTGAGGTGGGCGACCGAGACCACGGGCCACACGCCGTAGAACCAAGTCTGGTAAAGCTGCAAGCACGGAAGAAGCTTGTCCAAGGTCAAGGGCAGCATGTAGTAAAAGGTGGGGTCGCTCAGGGCAATGGCTGGCGCACGCAAGAGTGCGTCCTGGCCGCCAAACCACGGGGACATCCAGGCGTCGCTGGCGTCCTGCGTCAACAGCTCCTGGATAGAGTTTCTCGTCTTCTTCGAGATGCTCTTGGGCCCACACTTTTTGCGGACACGGTTGTTGGTGCAGGGCAAGTCGTAGGCAACACACTTGCCGCAGGGGGTGCCCAAGTCGCACTTGACTTTTCTGAGCGAGCAGGCGTCGCACGGTCTCGTGTACTTGCTGCGCATGGTCCTCTTGCGCTTGCTGGCAGACTCGGCTCCTCCCTCGCCGGTGTCGGCGTACAGAGGAGTGATGGACCCCTTCAACGCGGCCAAAACGGACTCCGACGAACCCTCAGATACTTGTAAAGACATGTCTAATACGTGCAGTGAAGTGCGATGAACTCTTGCGATCCTGTAGATGAAGAGAACTGTCCAAATCGTCTCCCGAGTGTGAGTGGGCGCTTGTTGTGGGATAACTTTTGAAAGTGACGCTTATAAAAAAAAAACCAGAACAAAAAATTGGTGAGAAAAAAGGTCCGAGATTGAGAGGTGAGGACGAGGGAGATCAGCGGTATTTATGGGATCCGGGGAAGGATTGTGGAGGTGAAAAGATTATGGGGTAGGTGGAGAGTGTTTGGGGGGAGGCTTGTGGAGAGTGCATGGGGTAAGTACGAGGTAGTACGAGACGATCCAGAGAGATCAGTTGGCAAAGTATAGCACAAGAGGAATAGAGTTGACAATTGGGATGGAAGCCGGTGTGGAACGATCCTTATTGTTTTTGTAGCGGAGGGTGAGCGTTGGCCGGTGTGCATATTGTTAGCGAGAGTGTGGGGTTACGGCTGAGTAATAGCGATGGGGGCCTGGGTAGGAGGATGGTTGGTGATGGTTGGTGTGTTTGGAGGTGAGATGTAGATTGTGTGTGGTATGTAGATGGAGTGGTTGTGGTTGTACGTGGTATGGTGTGAGTCATGAGTTGTGATGAGCATGAAGGCAAGACCAATTTGGAGAGGTTTTGTGGAGCTGGGGTAATCTGCGAGGCTTTGTGCCTTTAGTAGTTATGAGTATGATTGGATGGAGGGTGGGTGGTGTAGATGGTGGGAGGGATGAAGGAGATGTGTAGAGAGTAGGGCAGAGAGAGTTAGAGGGTAGAGGGTATAAGATGATATGGAGAAGCGGTGGAGAAGATGAAGAATGCTGAAGAAGAAAGCGTCGCAGCTGGAAAACTTTATACCTTAATTCCAGTTTATAGTTGCGCCTGTCCAAGTGAGTTATAATTATGTACCAGACTACCCAACAATGAACTGTATGGAGGAATACGTGACAAGTAGATTTGGCTGACGAAAGTGGAGAAGTCGGGTGATGTGATCTATTGATTTTTAGTGGATGGATGGTGGATGATGATTGTGGTTGGGTGATGATTGTGGTTGGATGATGATTGTGGTTGGAGGATTGTGGTTGGACGATGATTGTGGTTGGACGATGATTGTGGTTGGATGGAGTTGGTGATGGTTGGTGATGGTTGGTGATGGTTGGTGATGGTTGGTGATAGGTAGAGGTCCACAGATCGGAAAAGATCGGACAAGGTCGGAGGGTTAGGAAAAGAGAGGTGGTGGATGAGATGAGATGGAATGGGAGTTTAGTGGTCGGTTTGGAGCTTGGTAGTGTTTATGCAGTCTGAGCATGGCAAGTGGATGGACAACGGTTATGTCAAGGTATGGAAGAATGGAGGAGGTAGAGTGTAGAGCTCAGAAAGAAGAGAGTGGACTGTAGAGTATAGAGTATTGGGTATAGAGTGTAGTTCGAAATGTAGGACAAGTGATAGCGATAGTGAAATACGATGACTGATAGATCTGAAGGATCTGTGATTATGTGAAGTAATGTACGAATAGGCAGACATAACCCTGACTTCAGATCACTAGATGAAACAAGTCTCCACGGATTTTCAAGTCTGATACGTCAACTTCATGTCAGCTTCATGTCAAACACACAGCTTCTATGCATCCTGATTTTCGTGATTTTCCAGTCGTAATTTCCAGTACGTGATTTCCAGTACGTGTTTCAGCTTGAAACTGAGTGTCAACTGAAAACGCGTTTCTCCAGTTCACCGAGTCTGACAATGAGTGTAGTTTAGCGAAGACCCCACTCCGAGACTTAAGACAATGTGTGGTATTTGCGACGTATTGTTTGTCTATTGTGAAGAAGACTGGAGATGCAAATCAATGCGTCTGTGGTCCAATAGTTGGTATCCAGTATTTAGTATCACAATTAGTATTGTTGTACTGGACTACTGACGCTCGCGTGTTCAAGAGATTTACATGAATGATTATCACAAGCACCAGGTACACTTTTGTAAGTGATCTCATATCTACACTATGATCTCATATCTACACTGTGATCTACAACAGTATGATTCACAATTTGATTTCAGTCACTTCAAAAACAAAATGAGCCCACTATGTCTTCATATCTACATACCATGACTATATCTTCATATTAATAATATCCTTCATATGCCTTCATATGCCTCCATACTACTGTGTATTTATCACTGCCATCACTGCCGAAGTATCTTCACAAGATATGAACTTTCGCACACTATGATCTCCGCGATCTTCACATGACTATGCGAATAGTTGCAAAACCCTACTCAAGTTTCATGCTCACCAACTCCTCCGAAACCATGGCAACAGAAACCCTGTCACTCAAACAGTAACCCAATATTACCTATTCCAACCCAAACAAGGCTAATTTGTCTACAACTTCTCCATAACAATCCATTAAACAGAAACTCCAAATATGCAACGAGAGAAATACTAAACATGATAACTAACCTAAAGCTGTTTGATGTTCACAGCTAACAACTGGATACCGGTACCTCCAGTGCAGTCATTGTTGGCCAAAGAGAACTTATTCGTTCCAGCAGGACAAGCCTTCCAGTTGTCTTGGCCATTGTGAACCAAGTGCTGGCCATCATAGAGGGAGAAGCCATTGGTGGCCTTCTCCTGTCCCCATGGGTCGACATTACCCAACTCACCGGTGGCACTGTCGTAGTAAACACCACGGCCGTCCTGGTCGCTCAATGTGCCGTCAGGGTACAAGGTCAAAGTCAAGGCCGTGCCTTCGTTGCCTCCAACAGAGAAGACGTGGGGGTGACTTGCAACCTTGTTGATGGCTGCGTGTTGGAATTGCGTGCCGGAGTGGATGGCAATGACTCCGAATTGGTACTTCTTGCCTGTGGGTGGAACTGGCACGCATGTGCTTGTGGATGTAGCGGTAGTCTTCGCTGTCACAGTGGTTGTCGAGGCAGGAGGGTTTGGTTTGGTTGTCGAGGAGGGTGTTGCGGAAGATGAGTAACCAACCACCAGTATAGCCACAGGTGAACCCGAAGACTTGTCACATGAAGTGAGAATTGGAATTGGCCCGTTGTTGGCGTCGTTCACAGGACAAGCGTAGAATGGCAGGTTGTTTCCATATACCAAGAAACCGTCCTTGACCGACCAGCTCTTGTCTGGGGTGTCAGTCGTGGTGTACTTGCCATTCTTCAAGGTGATGTACTTTTGGCTTGTCTTGTCAAACAAAGCCAGACCCTCCTTGAAGTCGAAGACGTCTCCGTGATTACCACGGGCAACAGCCAAGTCCCAGTTCTCATTGCCAATCAGGGCATACTGGTAAACGGTACCTGAGCGAATAATCATCAAACCAAAGTCATTGCCAGGAGTGGGAGCAGCAGAAGCAATTGCAGCCAAGGTAAAAGCGGAAAGTGTAGTTGAAAATCTCATGTTGTGGATGAAGAGCAAAAGATACGGGATTTCAGGTGCTATTTGTACCCCAGGAGATTCCTCAGACAACGTTGGTCCACTTGTGCAAGCACATAACTATGTGATCAGCCATTATTTCAAAAAAAGACTCAGGGTTGGGTGTGCAATAAGTTGGTAACTGAGCCACTAAAAATAGTAACAGTTGCCAGTTTTTGCGTATGGAAAATCCAATTGACAGTATGCATGGACTGAGTCCCCGCATGAAAGTCTCCACAAGCATATCATTAATTAACTCAAATAGTATGTCTTCCCTACCCTACAAGTTATATTTAGAGTCGGAAGAAGCCTTACTAGCACCTTAAATTCCGGTTGTCACTGAACAAATGCTTTCAGAGTTACAATGCCAACACAGCGATGTTTGCTCCATGGTAAGGGCCTTCTGAAAAATCTCCTCTTGCATGATCGTGCGTTACGAGCATCAAGAAGAAGAGGCTTTGCTGCTTAGTGAATGACAAAGGCCCAGTGGGCTAAATCGCACTTAATTTTCTACTCCTGTCGATTTTACGAAAAACATGTAGATGAGCTTGGGCTGCTCTCAGGCTCTTCATTCTTTCGATTAGTTTTCACTAAAGCTTCGACGCCATATTCGTGTTACCATTGCAATGCTATATCAGCCAGCAGTAGCTCAGTGCAATGCTGCACCCCGGGTCCATTGAGCTTTCGGCTTCAGCTGCAAGGTCCTGCATCCAAGACCCCGTATTTATTTTTTTTTAACTTGGCTGCAACTTGGAAATTTTGGTGCAACCTGGAGATGACAAGGGGACATTAGGGCTGTATACGGATGTAAAGGCTCGCTTTTAGGATCTATACCATGTGGGGAGCAAAGTATGGAAGCGAGACGAAGTCTTGGTGACGTCAGGGAGATGTCATTTAGTGGAGGAACTACAAGCTTCTCTAGATCATCTTGGTCATTAGAGTCTTAATTTAGTACGTCGAGTGCCGAGTTCATGTCCACTTACCAAGCAAACTCATCAAGCCCATTCCTGTTACTAGAGAGATTAACGAACCTGTCGTCTTCAAGACACTAGCGTTGGCCAAGCTACCAAATAACCAGTCGTGAGCCAACATCTCAACAAGGCCTGTCCAGAGTAACACTCCAGCAGAAAGAGAGTCCAAAGTTCCCATGGCAATGATCGTGCCGGGATCGTTGCCATTAAACTTTCCCAACGCTCCAATGCCAATGGACATGCCTAAAGGTGTGATGAGCATGAAACATGCTGCCATGAGTGCCTTAGACAGGAACTTTGCGTCTTGAATTTCAGCTATTCTGGCTCCCAACGCAACACCTTCAAACATCTGGTGGAAAAGGACCACAATGAACAACGTCATAAAGTACGAATCTCCAGCCACTACCAAGGTGATCCCAATCAACACGGAATGGAACAACATGCCCGCTTCCATCAAGTAAACAGAAAGCTTATCATTGGTTGCAACATGATGGCTTTCGCTGGTTCCTTCACTGCTTACACTAGGCGAGTCCGGGACCTTCTCATTGTCCAAAGCAGCATTCTTGGAATGTCTCCACATGATCACTCGATTGCCAGTGTATTCGATACAGAAAACAACGAATATCCCTGCCATTGTGATGGAGGTGGCCGTTGCTTCGTATTCCAAGTGGATACACGAGTTACCCCACATCAAAGCCGCGTGGGTCATCAAGTGAATAAAGGCCGTGGATATAACCACTCCAGTTCCAAACTGTTTGATGCAGGTGATGACAAGTCCTTCCAAAGAAAACCTGAGGAACTGGTTCATCAAAATCGGGCCGAAAACTGCTATTCCGGCAGTGGCCAAAATCACAAACAAGAGTCCGACTCTTAATGGGATATCGTAATCACGGTCCTGCCGTTCACATACCTCAGCACTCTTGGAAACGCTATCTGAAGTGCAATGCTCAATTCCACCATGAAAGTGGCAGTTTAGTTTACCGCCTCCGTCGCCTTGATGGGTATGGCCTTCTTCATGGTCATCTTCTTCATGATCCTCAAGAACAAATTGGACCTTGTTTGATCCATTCATACAAACAGTGACACCGCCATTCTTTTGGCACCCTGTATAAATAGTAGGTGCCGACGCTGTGTTAGCAGGCGATGGAACAATCATACCTTCTTCACCTTTTGCATTCAAGCAAAGCTGACTGGTGCCATGAAAGTGGCACCCGGAAAGCGATTCTCCAGAAGCAGCAGATACAACTTGGATCAAGACGGTCAAGCTCAACAAATACTTCATCCTTGTGGCTCACATCCAAATACCAGCACCCTCCATCACTTAAATACATCGACATTGCGCAACGTCACTATGGTGGTTATCGATACTGGTTGCCAAGCCCAATGAACCAAGTTCAAGAAATACTCCAAGACACCACCACTAAAGTCGCTGTTTTGTATTCATAGCTGGGGTGAAGCTGCGGAGTTTGACGTTTGATACGTTCAGTAGGTGCAGCAGATCAGTTATCTCCACTGGAATCAGTGCTGAAGTGGGAAACGCGTGCTTAGTTTCAGTGAACGGCCACTCATTCCTCGTTAACATGAGTTTCATATATGGGGTTCGCTAGTTTTAGAGTGTGGTACATTTCATCCTCCCACAGAGCTTTGCATTGGGTCGGTGCAAACAAAACGCAGAGAACAGGGTGGAGATGGTGTATATCTCTACTTCACGATCCTCAACTCGCGGAAGATCCCCGGTCTCCATCACGGCACTTTGAATACAATGATGTCCGAGGAAATGAAACGTTTCAGTAAATGCCGTGCAGTTGGACCGATGTAACGACTAGTGCACTTGCTCAATGAGAAGGGGTGGGGATCGGTTGGGTTTGAAGTTAATGTCCGAGAGGTGAAGACTTAAGACCATAGCTGCGGTACCCTGCGATTTGCTGCCTGATGAGGTGACACCAAACAGTGGATCAATGTGCTCCTGTTTTGTTCATCAACTGTAAACAAATCAGATGTCAATTGTTGCCATGTTTCTGAAAATTCATAAGACCGTGGAAAACGTACTGCCCAAACACGTCATCACGACTTTACGCGTATACGTTTGCAGTAAGTAGAAACTTCTGTAAGCTGAGCTCTATCAATAATAGTATTGTATGCAATCAGTATACGCCTTTCATCTCTACCTCTACCTCACATCTTCTGCTTTTCAGAATTCTTCACTTTCTCTTCATCTTATACGCTTCGTCTGTTCCTATTCCTTTCACCCTTGTAGCATTATTGTATTCTCTCCTCAGGTTTCAACTTCAAAATTTCATTGAATTTTCAAACTTTTAATCAAAATTTGAAATAAAAGTCCAACACGTCTCCACCACAGTGGACTTGCACGTTCATTGCATGGCAATTCACTGTGGACGCCTACAATATACCCACATTACATCATCACAATACGGTTCGAATAATTTCAGCTCACTCCAAGGACCCTAATCACTTTAGTCTATTGTTGGGTGCGATTAAGCTTTCGCCCAAATTTGCTTGGACATGAAAGGTTCGAAGCGTTGCAGCAAACTGTTGAATTACACCACGACGCACACAGGCATCCACATTCTACAACACGTTTTCGTTGAAATTTCAGTTGACTTGCGTTTATTCGGAAAGGATATAAAATTAGAGTCCATTGAATACCTTGACTGAGTGCCAGGCCCTTGATACAATAGTAGTATCAACATTGTATCGAAACGGCGGACACGGGAGTATGAGACGACCTCGTAGGTGTGGTTGTTATTGGGAACAACTTCCCATAACTTTTGTAGGGACGAATATTGGCAAGAGCCGATTCAAACGAATCGTTTAGGCAGACGCGTCAGCGCCAGACTTGATACCGGAGGTGGCACCATTAGGGCCGCTGGAACCGTAGGTTCCAGTGACACCAGTAACACCACTAGAGGCGTAGGTTCCTCCGTTGGCGTCGATTCCGCTTGAAGCGTAGGTTCCTCCGCTACCAGCAGAAGAACCAGCAGGACTGGAAGAAGCGTATGGAGTTGGAGGCAAGATTGGAGAACCAGGGTGGTCAGGAACGCCGTGTGGGATGTGAGGGTGAGGTTGTTGGCCAACAAGGTTACCACCGGCTTCGCCTAATTGAGTACCGGGGCCACTACCAATACCGGATCCAGTAGCACTTGCACCATCAGCACCATCGGCACCATCGGCGCCGTCAGCACCGTCAGCACCATTGGCAGCACCAGAATCTCCAGACGAAGTACCAGATGCAGAAGCAGTACCAGTACCGGAAACAGCAGTGTTAGCACTTGCACCGTTTGCACCGTTTGCACCGTTTGCACCGTCAGCACCATCCTGACCATTTGCACCATTCAGGCCAGCCTCCGAAACTTGACCAGTTTCTCCAGGAGCTATATGAGGTTGGGGAGTAGGGGAGCCTGCACCGGCAGCACCAGGCTGACCTGGTTGACCACCGGAACCTGGCTGACCACCAGCGCCACCAGAGCCTGCACCACCAGAACCTTGCTGACCAACAAGGTTACCACCAGCAGCGCCTGCTTCAGAACCGGGGCCACTACCAATACCGGATCCAGTAGCACTAGAACCATCAGCACCATCGGCACCGTCTTGACCATCAGCACCGTTAGCACCGTTAGCACCATTGGAGTTCGCTGTAACCGAAACCGAGGCGTTAGGTCCGAAGTCGTGAGCAGAAACCGTAACGGTTCCGTCGTCCTCAGTAGGGGAGAGGACTGGACCAGGAGCAGCAGCAAAAACGTTGGCGCTTGGAGGAGCAGCGACCTGGACCGAGTTTCCGTTCAGCGAGGTTCCACTTCCCTGTGCGCTTCCACCGTTAGATGCGACAGCACCAGCCTGAACGTTAGGCTGGGCAGCAGCAGTGGCGATTGTAGCAATGCCGGTCTCGGCAGTCTTGACTATGGCGACTGGAGTAGCAGCGTCTGGACCAACCTTAACACCAACAGCGACGTTAGTGCCTGTGACATGGGCCGAGACGGTCTTACTTCCGTCGGCACCGTTGACAGCGATCACTGGAGTACCGCCTGCGGCTACCACTTCGTCGCGAGCGTTTATAATTGGAGCAGCAGAGGTGGCTGCGAGAATACTAGCAATAGCAATGGCGAGTTGAAACTTCATAGCTATAGATCTTGATTACTTTACTAGGGTCCAGCCCTGAGGGAAACACTTTTATTTATACATTTGGTGGAAGACTAGAATTGAACCTTAAAGACCACACCAAGACTGAAACTAAGGCTCTTGGACAACGTTTCTGGGACCGAATTGCATCACAGAAATCGCGCGCAGCTGCAAATCATCTCCAGTCTCGTCTTTTTGCACCAGAAAATAGTCCCAAAGGAGGCTGCAGGCGAAGCATTAAAATCGAGGTCCCCTGTTGAATACGAAATAAGCAACGTTTTTTTTTTGGGTTTGTGAACCATGTTTAAGCAATAGAGTGCCCTATTCGAGGAATTCAGGCACCCACACCTTAATCCTATTGTTCGCCTGCATAATATTACCGTGTGCTTCTATTCTGGGGTACCAGTTCTATTTACATACTTGGTCCTTAAGGGAGTGAAAAGTGGCATTGTTTCAGCACCAAGGATCCCTTAATGCCATGGATGCTGTACACTTCCGACGAGATTTGGCCGACGTTTAGTGTTCGAAGCATTGTATCACCCATTTGATGATATGATTGCACTAGAATTGATTATAAACAAGCTGCAGAGGTTGCTTCCATCCGGGGTCTCCCAAGCATTCGCGACGAACGCCATTCTTCGATCCATGAAGGCACCTCACAGCATAAGCACCTACCAATTGTTTATTTTTTCCCTTTCACGTTCTGTTTGCAACGGGTGGAGAACAGACTGAGCGAGTCCACACTTCTACATTAAGCTCATCCCTTTGGACGCCCTGCAAAGATCTTTTCTTGTCCATCACTGTGATGATGAAGAGGAAGTTTAAATACTTTAACCGAAACAAGCTGAAACGAGCTGAAACATTATCAATCGAGACAGAGGTTGTGGCTTGAATAAGGTGAAGTTGTGCACTTTTGCGGCTTTTTTGGGTTGAGGTTCCTTCACTGTTCCTTTGTAGACTCCTTGGTTGATGTGCTGTGTGCATGATGAAAGCAAACGGTGGTGAACCATGTTTCGACACACATGAATACCTTATTTCGTTTCAATGTGACATCAAGACTCACAATACCAATGTGTTTTAAGATGCACCGGTGAAAACATTCCAGATGTTTTGTGTCTGTTTAGTCCTGATAGACTTTGCATATCATCTTTCAATTACAATTCGCTGCTCATCAACAAACGGTGAGTGAGAACCTCAACTGGCAAACCCACCATTCCAGTTTAGGTAATTACACAAACCTCCCGAAACGGTTTGGCTTGTTTAAGAAGGTTGACAGGGCACTTGTTCTAGGAGGCTCAACAAGCTTTGAGAGATGAAAGTTTGAACAGGCTGTTGTTAGGGAACTGTAAAGCGTAGTCTAGAAAAGTTAAAATGGCATGATGGTCTTCTCGATCGGTGGACTGTGGAAGACTAGTTTGCGGGCCATGTGGTCGGAGATTCTACATAATTCCGAAGCATGAATCTGTCCTTCGGAGTCAATCTCAAGTGCATCGTGGCTGCAACATCCTCGCCGATATTCTGTTGATTCTGTCTCCTTCCACAATGCTTGTAGAAACTCTAAGTGCCAGTCAATGCAAGCAAATCAAACAGTTTGTTGTTTGATTGCCTCAATTCACCGATTGTGCTCTGACTCCATACAAACGTGGCCTCAAAACTATGGAGTTGATCCAATCTTAACTCTAAGATTCAGTGTTTCAAGTTGGGTGTAAGCCTAAACCAAGTTCGAACATTTGGCCCAGACATCTCGCACTTCACGTCGCTGCTTCTGAGGTGTTGAGGTCGTGTTGGTTATTCTTTCCAGGTTTCGGTGAGAGCCTCAACTATGATCTCCTCATCCGCCTTCGATTTAGCAGGCGTTCAGAATTTGGATACCACAAGAAACAAGGTTTATGGCGTTCCCAGCGATACAGAAAACATGGAGATTTGTCTCTCGAGGACGCTCGCATTGTAAAATGTGTATGACGTGAAGTATCCATTATCAACCTTCTACTCGTTTAGCAAGCTTGAGAATGCTTCACGTTTAACTCACGTAAACTTGGTACATTAAATTGCAGCTCAATAGAAGAGACCCTCAATTCAGAATTTACTGGATTCTCAAGAGACAGTTTTACCAAAGGGACCCCACATTGATTCATTGGTTGTGAGTTTTAAACAGATAATACTTCTGAAGGGTTAGCTTGACTGAATAGTCCATTGCAACTGAAAGTTATTTTGCGTTATTGTTTGAAGGAACGCATTGATTCTGTCATTAGCTCACTTTCATGTTAATTGGGGACCCAAGTGCCCTAATGTTAGAGTACATTCAAGGAAAATTAAGATAACTGTCTTCAACACAATCGTTGAAATGGAGTTGATTAAGCTTTGATTTGTGGCGACTTCATAACTGGTACAGCACTGGTTCTGGTACAACGTGAGAACTTGACATGTTCACAGAAATTTTATTTGTAATTGTCGATGATTCCGCTCTGAAGCTGTGGGATTATCTTCTATTCGAAGATAGAACGGGCATGCGAGCACTATAACTCTTCTGATCGATGAAACAGACAGTGGATGTATTTCTCGGGCTTGTGAACCTGTCCATGGATAAAGCTTGACCGATAGATCATGCTTGCGACCGATTTCTCCGGTGAAGTTGGCATCAGAATGATACCTGGTCCCAACAACACCATCAATGCGCCTAATATAAAGAATGCATTGGTTATTTTGAAAGCATATCACAAGTGATAGTTGTGTCGATCTTGCAAACTATGTCAACTCACTATTCCATATGTGCAAGACAAAGTCTAACCTAACCATTGAAGTGTCTTGAAATGGTATTTGATGCTAAACGTTCAATGAAGTTCATTCTTTACATGATGAATAAGGCGAGCAACAACGAAAGAAAACTGCTCTACTGATCATTACCATGCCAGCTTCGTTAGTATTGATTCTTTGCTGATTTTCAATCTGATGTGAAAAGTGAGCCTTTTTGGGTGCACAATTCCTTGCAAGTTCTAGCTTATCAACCAAAATTCAATTACAATGTATTCTAGAACATGTCAAATTTAAGATGCTAGTTCTCAAGCTGATCTGCACCTAAGGTCAGTGCTTTTACGAGGTTTTGAACTGTGCATTTGTGTTCGCAGGTGTTGCATTATCGCATTGAGATGCTCCTTTTGCATGGACCAGGTTTCATGAACCAAGCCTCTGCGTGTTTACCGATTTGCCGTAGAGTGACAACACTGTCTTTTGAGTCATCACATACCAAAGAAAAAGTAGAGTTTCACACCTCAGTCACTATTTTCTCTTAATCGTATAAAGATAGTTCGTCAATAGTATGTTGTCCACTGGCACGAAGATTCAAAGCTGTTAACGACCCACGTCACTTTTCGCCTCAACTGCGAAAGGTACATATATATGATTCTTTACGGCATCGAATCTGCGGAGATGACCTACTAGATGCCGTGGAAGCTTGAGCCTACTAGATCATACTAATCAGCAATATGAGCAACATCCACTACTTCGCCTGATAATGTGAGCACGCTCTGGAGGACACCCTAATATAGTTCAGCCTCTGCTCCTTTACTGCCAGTCGCCAGAGGTGATGGTGATTGGTCCCAGAAAAACTGCCGATAAGGTGATGAACACTGTTGTAGGAGGAGGTGGTGAAGGCGGGGACGGAATGGTCAGCGGAGCGCTCGGAATGACGTTCCAATCTATTTCCTTTGACTCCATTGCTCAAATCATCACTAATGACTTCAACTTTTGGACTTGGCCACAATTGCTCAACTTAGTGGACTATATTGCTCATGTAACGAAAGCTCGATCTCGTTTGGATTTGTTAGAATCTCTTATAGAGCCGTTATCCTGGGATTCACCAATGGCTTAGAACAGGGGAGAGTATGCTACATCTTTCATTGGAGCTGTTGCCCCGGTGAGCCGATACTCCGCGTCTTCTCGTGATCACCCATCAACACCGCTAATCTGCACAACTATGACGCTTCTTTCGATGAGTTCCATGGTTAGATCCCTGGTGATACTGAAGGAACAGCTACTGCCTTCGCCAGTAGCACAGAAACATATACTGGAAGTGCCACATTGACCACTACCGTCACTGGGCTACCCATATCGTCAAAGTTCAGGCACCAATAAGGTGGTCAATCAATGATACATCAACCACCACTGTCACAGTTTTACCAGGAGAAACAGCCTTGTTAACCGTCGTACTCCTGTAACAACTATTACGTCAACTTGGACAGGAGTTGGTACTATCACAACGACTTCTTCAGCAGGACTAAGCAGAACAGACACAATTATCCTTGAAGTCCCCACTCCGGCGACAACTGTTGCATACTTGGACTGGATCTGAAACAGTGACAAGAATTATACCATTTGCCCTACCAACATGTGTTAGCACTACGCGTTCAGCAACCCGACTGTGTTACCGGATCTCAAATTGTTGTTGTAGATGTACCATTTCAACAGTAACAGACATAAAACGTGGTTCAGTTGCCACAACTTCCACCGTAACCGCACTAATAGAAGAAACAGCTTCCGTGATTGTTCTAGTCGCTACTCGCAACGACCGCAACACACACCTGGACCAGCTCAGGAACAGTAGCTAGTACTATTCACATTAGGACGAAGGATCATCTGTACGGCAACCTGCTTGTACGACTGGAGCTCAAATTGTTATTATGAACGTACGTGTTCCAACAGCAAGAACCACTCAAACAGTGGTGGTTAGTTTCGACCACCACAGCAGTTGCAACTCCCGGAGAAACAGTCTCTATGATCGCTTTGGTTTCAATTGAGATAACCAATTTCACAAACACTTGGTCTGGCTTGGTGAAAACATCTACTGCCGTTGGTCCTGACGGCACAGAAACTATTATTACTGAGGTTCCAACTCCTATCACCACTGAAACATCAGAAAGGACAGGTTCTGAGACTTCTACTACTACGGTTTCCGGAGACACCATTGAGGTACCAACTCCAGCGAGCTTTGCACGTTAACATCGACTCGGACGGCACTGTCACATCAACACTCACTCTTCTGGGAGAGAGAGCTAGCACGAGAACTGTAGGTGAGCACCGATTAATATCTGACTGCTACATTGGGCATTAATAATAGTTCACTCCAATTACCACGCTGTGCAATAGTGCTGAAAATGGTAGTTTGATTTCTGCACACTGAGTTCACACTGAGTTCAGGTAATGACAGTGTCAGCTCGATAATTACAACCACGAGCGCTAATGCCAGTTCTACTTCTCCAGTGATGCGAGGTTCGCCTTCTTCTAGGACCGCCCCGAACTCAAGAGAGTACTGGTACTATTTTTACAACTGCAACACTGACCATAGATACTGAGAGACCAGCTCAAATTCTTCAGTACAACCTCGATTGTACGTACTGAGTGGGCCAACTCAATATCTTTGAATGCAGCTCTGAGCACAGGCATCGGGAGAACCAATTTGACTTGTCCAACCGCAGCATTGACCAAAAGCATCGAGATTGGCAGCTCGACCACCTCAACTCCAGCACTGAACAGTACCGAGACTACCGAGAGTGCTAGTTCAACCAAACCAAGTACGACTACGCACGCAACATCCTCATACTCAACCCTACCGTCGCAGCGATTGGAAATAGTACTGTTACTATGTCTACCCCCAGATATGGACCTACTGGAGGAACGGATGTCATAATTGTTGAGGTTCCTTCAATTCTCTCCTCAAAATCCTCAGAAATTTAACGATAACATCTTCAAAAACTGAGATACCAACTAGTACATTTACGGTATTGCAGTTCCAGGGCTCTCAGAAAGTCACCTCAACAACATTCATTACGAACTCATCCAGAGTAAGTCTATCGTTTTCAACCCCAGCTCTTTCTAAATGTTCAGTCAGTTTACCTCGGGCGAAGCAGTGACTCCAGCTCATTCTACCGCAACAGGCTCTGTTTTGGCAACTGCTCAACTGCTGTAACTCCTCAATCAAAAATGTGTTGCCATTGGTGTCAACTTTCCAACAGGTAGGATCCGCGTTTTCACCATCTGCTTTAATGGTACTTATTCTCTCATGCTTCTTCTAACATACTCAGCACATTGTTCACCAACAGACAAGGCTGTAGAGACATGCTTCTGTAGATCGTCTGAGTAACTTCGTTTTCATTAACGATTCAATAAGGACGTTGAATTGGTTTTTGCACGTGCACGGCGAGGATGTTTTTAAGTTGACATGAAGTAATCTTGGTTGAGAAACGTATTCCAGGAACACCATTGTACTGGATGTTGGCACTCTGACGGGTAACTCCCCAACTATGAACAATTTACTTCAGAGCACTTCGTCTGATATTTATGAGATACTTTGACTTAAGATTAGAAACTACATCAATAGACCAAAATGTTTGATAAAGCTACGAAGGTGACCATTAGCTTGAAACATACTACGCGTTTGACTCACTGACGACCACGACTGGATACAGAATCTTCCACTGATGTGGTTTACCATTTCAATAACTCCTAATAGAGAATTCGTTTGGGTCTATCATACTGATACCAATTAACACGAAATTAGCCAAACATGTTCTTCCATTCATCGGTCCGTCAGCTTTCGAATTTGATCATTTAACGTGTACTTTTAATAAGATCGAAAACATCGGCTGGGTTTAACAATTTCATTTTCCCTTTCCAATGGGCATCCTCATGAACGATGGACAAACTCAAACTGGATCGATGCTGCCTTATCCTCAAGCAAAGCCTCCTGGAATATTGAATTTTGTTCCCAGAAGGAAATAAAACAGAAACCTGGAAGGTTGTTCGAAGGAAGCATTTACTCTTCAACAATCTAGAAAAGCTATCTGTCTGAAACTTAGAAGTTTTAAAGCACGTAGTGCCCACGTTATTCGAAGAAAGTTCCACGAGCTGATATTGACTAAAACAGCAGTATTTGGGTGAGCGACAAGAAAGAGCTGGATTCACTAACCAAAGCTGATAGATGGCGAAAAATATATTGGGTCGACAAGTAAGTGGTTTCACAGCAAGTTTCATCCAGAAGTATGTTCAACATCACGTCGTCTTTGAAAACAAAGCTCTAACCTCTGTAGCAGTCAATTGAAAACTGAGAGCAATCTTGTCGTTAACCCATAGCCGGATGTGTTGTTATCTTGAATATCGGCAGATCTTAACAGCCCAGAAAAACTATCTTTGTCAACTGTATCTAGTTCTTCATCCGTGCTTGTATAGAGTTTCAATAACGATGGTGTTTGAGAGGGTTAAGCAAGTGCTTACTTTGTTATAACCACATTTGAAAACATGCTCATGGCAAGAAACAATAACGATTTGCGCTTGTCTTTTACCAGCCAGCTAGAGATCGCTCAGACTTTTCCCTGCAGATGATACCTGGAGCAGCTAGTCAAGTTGATTTTGGTTATCAGAGTATAATGCGTTGAATTGGTTCTTTGAAAAATTGCTGCTCTTGAAGGAGACGAGTGTCGAAACTGTGGACTATGTGACAAACCGGAAAATGATGTCAGCTCCAAGTGGACGCATCTTGAGTCTGATCTTGAAAATTTGAAGGTTAAAGACGCAACTGAAAAGAGA